>CM054139.1:75601211-75755827 GCA_028751875.1 Rapana venosa
TGGCCTACCAAATGTAAAATGATAGCCTATCAAATGTAATGGTGGCCTACCAAATGTAATGATAGCCTATCAAATGTAATGATAGCCTATCAAATGTAATGCTGGCCTACCAAATGTAATGATAGCCTACCAAATGTAATGATAGCCTGCCAAATGTAATGATAGCCTATCAAATGTAATGGTGGCCTACCAAATGTAATGATAGCCTATCAAATGTAATGATAGCCTATCAAATGTAATGCTGGCCTACCAAATGTAATGATAGCCTACCAAATGTAATAATAGCCTACCAAATGTAATGCTGGCCTACCAAATATAATGATAGCCTATCAAATTAAGAAAAAAATTATGATAGCCTATCAAATATAATGATAGCCTATCAAGTGTAATGGCGGCCTACCAAATGTAATGGTAGCCTATCAAGTATAATGGTAGCCTACCAAATATAATGATAGCCTATCAAATGTAATGGTGGCCTACCAAATGTTAATGATAGCCTATCAAATATAATGATAGCCTATCAAATATAAAGATAGCCTACCAAATGTAATGATAGCTTATCACTAGTTCATCGCAATGTGTTTCGATCATTAATTTTACAAATTATCTATAATGTAAGTCACTTTCTGGAAATCAAGAAACTGGTTTTGACACACGGACGTTTAATATTATGTCGCCAATACCACTCTGCCCCTTATGGTTACCCAGGGCGTTGACACAAGGAACGAAGATAGAGCTGATTGTATACTATGTGTTATGTATGTAGCTGCACAGTTTTCTTCTGAGATTTAAACTTTTACTAGGTGACAGCCCCAATATGGCCTCCGTGGTTGGCGGGGCTATAAACAACAGGATTGGTTTGGATTGGACTGATCTCTCCAGCTAACCTTTGAGGAGCTTTGATAGATCTCAGTTACATTCTTGATCTGCAAATCTGGGGCTTCTTTGTGCTTTGTGGCGACTCTTAACTCTGTGTTATATGGATTAAAACGCCAACACAAAGAACATTCCTAGAACTCGATCAGAGATGGAGCATGTTAAAAACCTTTTCACTTTGCGAGGTATGTTTTGCTGGGTGCCTCGACAGACGGGTGTGCCTCCAAGAGGTGGACGGATGGAGCTTCAAAGAGAGGTACAAAACCTAGGGGCATGGAAACAACGGGAACACACACTCCTGTGTCTAAACCTTTTATTACCTGTTGTCATGGAAGCAACTGGAACACACACTCCTGTGTCTAAACCTTTTATTACCTGTTGTCATGGAAACAACGGGAACACACACTCCTGTGTCTAAACCTTTTATTACCTGTTGTCATGGAAACAACTGGAACACACACTCCTGTGTCTAAACCTTTTATTACCTGTTGTCATGGAAACAACGGGAACACACACTCCTGTGTCTAAACCTTTTATTACCTGTTGTCATGGAAACAACTGGAACACACACTCCTGTGTCTAAACCTTTTATTACCTGTTGTCATGGATGGACACACTTACAGAAGCTTACACACTAAGAGGACAGTTTCTTTTCAGAGAAGAAAACAACAACAACGATGAAATAAGCTAGCAGAGAGAGCGAGGGGTCCGTTAGATAGGAACACAGGCCAGAATGCAGGCGGTCCTAGTGGGGTAGCTGTTGAGGCTGCCCTCACAGCCGCCATAGTAGAAGGCCTGACAGTCATAGGCTGTGGCGTTGAAGAACCAGCGTAGCAGACGTGCCTTGCACGGCCCCGCCTCGGCCTCCCCCTCACAGCCCGGGAGCTCTGGGCACACACACGTCAACATACACAGCCGTGTGGATGCCCACACCAGCACACTTGTTCATACATGCATGCCGACTTACACACAACCGCATGAACAAACCCTGAAACGCGTACGCTTGCACGCAAGCCAAGATACTGGAGATGTGTGTCAGCATGATAGGCCTACCCATGAGCGCATTGGCAAATTACACATGACACGTGCACATAAACTGAATGCTCAACACCATCTCAAACTGATGACCAACTGCACACCTTTTCTTCTGAAATTTACTGCAAAGTCTAAGTCTCTAATTGTTGCTTATTTGATTTTTGTTAAAAATGCTGTTGTGTGCATTGAAGCAAAATGACAGAGTTCTTTGAGCGTCTAAATCATACTGATGGTGCAACAGCCTCCATTTCTTTTTCCCTCTTCCACCGATTCTCTCCCTGCCCTCTTACATAGCAACAACACCGCTAAAAAAAAATAGTAATAATAAAAACTTAGCACGATCATCATATCAAATATCAAAGAATTTAGAAGGGGAGGAGGAGGAGAAGATGATGATGATGATGATGATGATGATGATGATGATGGATGATGATTGATAGCAATCATGATTTTTCACACGATACCTAATCTCCCTATACTTCTATGTGCTTAAAGATATTTAAAAAAAAATTTAAAACAGTACTCGAACAGATGAAGTATGAATACAACACGTTTACATCTCTCTCTCTCTCTCTCTCTCTCTCTCTCTCTCTCTCTCCTCTCTCTCTCTCTCTCTCTCTCTCTCTCTCTCTCTCTCTCTCTCTTTCTTTCTTTCTTTCTTTCTTGCTCGAGCTTCCATTCCCTTGCCTGGCACATGCAAGTGCACGCACACATACACATGCAAGAGTCCACGCATGCATGAACAATGAACATGCATGTGGAGAGAGAGAGAGAGAGAGAGAGAGAGAGAGAGAGAGAGAGAGAGAGAGAGAGAGAGAGAGAGAGAGAGAGAGAGAGAGAGAGAGAACTCGAAAGATTTATTCACAAAAGGCCATTGGCCCATACATGAAGGGGGGTACCCAACTGCTTAGTATTTTAGTGAGAAAAATAAGGAAGCACAAAAAAACCAAAATGTTATTGTATAACCACAACCACCACAATAAAATTCAGTTACAAAACATATGACTTAAGAAACCAAGATATCTCTTATTCTAAAGGCTTTACACAAATATAAAGCAAGTCTGCCACAATCCCAGGGTGACTAGATGCCATGAGTAACAGAATCTAAATAAATTAGGCTGTCTACTATACTTTACTGGAATGTAATTCTGTCTTACATCTAATACTGGACAGCACAGCACAAAACGAACTTCATCTTCCACTGTTTGCTTACATAATGGGCATAGCAACCTGAGGTCATCATCATCATGTTCTATATATCTAAATTTATGAACAGTTATGTCTGATACACCAAGTCTAAACTTAGACATAATTCTTTTCAAATGTATGTCCATATCAAGCTTTAGATAAGGTTTGACATCGTGTGAACCTATAAATTGTCTGTACATTTGAAATCTTTCACTGTTTTGTATATGACCACTCCACTGCTGCCAACGGCAGTCAATCAATCTTTGCCTGAAAACGTTGATAAACTCTCTACAATTTCCGACACCTTTATTGAGCCAAACAAACCCAAAGCCAAGTTCACATAAACAGGTACGTATTTGGGAGCCCAGGTGCTTTTCCCCTTGACATCTAGATCATAAAGCATCTTGTAAGACTTAAAAGGTAACCTGAACTCATCCATATGCAGAATCTTAATCCAATATCTAGTGCATCTTACAGCAGCATTAACAGAGAGAGGATATCTATTGGTTTCACTATAAACAAGATCATTAGGTGTACGCCTATAATTATAAGCCTAAAAACTACTTTAAAGCAAAGAGGTGTACTGATTCACAATATGTTACAGCTGCATCCAGTCCCCAAATTTCCGCGCCATATAACACAGTGGGTTGTGTTTGTGCATCAAATCTCTTCATGAACAAGTCAAAAGCATTATTATTCAATCATCGTAATTTTTTCAAAACAAACAAGCTTCTTTTACCTCGACTTGCCAGATCTTTACATGCAGTTGTGAAACTAGGCTTTGTAGAAAAACAGATTCCTAAATATGGATATACATTAATCACAGGCATGACTTTTCAATTGTACAGCCATTTTTCGTGAGCAGCTAAATAACCACCTTTTTCTGAATACAACAATATTAAGAGAGAGAGAGAGAGAGAGAGAGAGAGAGAGAGAGAGAGAGAGAGAGAGAGAGAGAGAGAGAGAGAGAGAGAGAGATGAGCTACGTTAAAATCCTTTGCAAAAGTAAAAAGCATGATAAGATTCTGAGTTCCTTGATGATTTTTGACACCGAGTTCTGTGTTCTTTGTCTAGGCATGTATGACTGTCACGACGTTTTACTTTATTACTTCTCTTTTTTTCGGTACCGTGTTTTCAAGCCCTCATCCCCCCCCCCCCCCCCCCCCCCCACACACACACACCTTGAATTCTGTCCAACTCTTACGGTCTTCATAAACTGAATTTGTCATGGAAGCCAAGCATAAGTTGCGCAGTTCTGTCAATGTGAAGAACAGCCACAAAAAAGGCCACCTAACTTCACCGCAGAACCGGTGTCTGTTCTCATAGGCTCTCACCTCCATTACACACTTTTGTCAAACTAGCTGATATCTGGGACAACTGATGACCCCACATGATTTGCAGGAAAGAGAAATGTGGTTTCAGGTGATTCTCATATCTTTTTGTATGCCTTCTGCATTAAAAAAAATTCAATTGATCAGTTTGTTCTTATCATAAAGCGTTAGTCCTTATCCAACCCCCCCCCCCCCAAAAAAAAAACCCAAAAAAACACCCGTCAACTCACCCAGTTGGCCCATGGTGCAGCAGAGGCCTGCCCACACCATCAATAGCACAGCCATCTTGTGTGTCACCCACATCGTCATGGCAACACACACTTCTATGTGTGCAAAATGTGGTTGTGCAGTGTCGACTGTACTGAAGAGGGTATTGGCCCTTCAGAATTCAATGAAGTCTCCAAGTCTTGCCCTGATGCACAGAAAGAACAAAGAACAATTACCCCTGACCTGACCTGAGCCTAAAGCCAGCGGTTTTCACCGGGCCTGTTCTGTCTTATGCACCATCAAAACTAGAAGCGATTGAGTATGGTAATCATCACGGGCTTGCAGTTCTGTGCTTTTCTGCCCCCACAAGGAGAAACATAGCAACTTCAGTGTCCTGAGTTTTCAGAAACTCCCATTTCCCCAATCAATCCCAAATCATACTTCTTAGAGTGTATTACTTTATTTTGAGTTGTCTGGACAAAACAAGAGGTGAAGTAAATTTTCTGTTTCGATTGATTTATGGGGGCAAACAAAGAGGAAAACAAGATTTTCACAAAACCTAGAAAGACGGCGTGACTGTATTTTGTCATGTGTTTCCGACTGAAAGGAAGACTTATGGCGAAACCTATGCATTGATTTGAATCAATAGTTTGTGTATTCTTCTATCTTTCTCTACTAACCTGCACTCTGTGCGTTAGTGGCCGGCTCAAATAAAGTCAATACCCAAATACACAATACAGATCATCGATTGCCCTTTGTCTCCGGCTCTTGTTTTCTTTTTCTGACAAGCTTGTGATTCAGATAAGACTGGTCAGTGGTGGCGCAAGTAGACCAAGAACTCAGATATGACATCACAGAGGTCTTCAGCCCTGATCAGTGGAGAAGACAAAGCATCAAGAGATAAATCAGGTCAGGTCATCCCCAGAATACACTGTATCGTCCTGCACTGTGCGGTGTTTCACATAGTTAGAGACAGGGTAGCTTTCCCTGCGTGGAATGAAAGCTGCTCTCCCCTGGAACAACGCGATGTCACAACCGAAACGCCACATCTTTTTTGTTTCTTTCTTTGCTTTTAATTTTCTGTCCACGGGTGTTTTTTGTTTTCCTTAGAAAGTGGCTTTTTCCTGCAGAATTTTCCTCAGAACAGTTCTCTAGTTGCCGTGGGAAGTGTTACACACCGGATCGGACCTCAGTTTTTTGTCTCCTTTGCAAGGCTGGTACCCATGGTCGACTTCAAGGGGGAGATCTGGCTTAAGAAGAGAACTAAGAGCGCCTTCCCCCTTTCTGACCGCTAAACTACTGATTCACCCACCAGTACGTTCCAAACTAGTCCATGCTGGAGATGCTCTGTTATTATGAAAAGTCATAGCGTTTTTCAGACTGTGCGAGCTCCTAAAAACATAGAATGGGGTAAGGACTCATTAGGAACACTTGGGCTACAAGGTCGTGCATTACCCATTGCCCGATGAAGTTTGAGAGTACAGCTCAAATTACTTGACCAACATTGCAGGTGTCTGCATCTCTCTGGCCTGGTTGACGCCGGGATAGAATTAGACTGGAAGTGTAGAGTAGAGCACTCACAAGCAGTCTCAGAGCTGGTGCATTCCATAGCATGATCACATCAATCATCCTCTTCACCACTGCCGTCATGCAGTTATAAAGGCAACTGTCTCCGGGTCCGTGGCCCTTGTTGTTGTTCTGATGTCATGTGTTGGTTTCCTTTACACTTCCTGCCTGCGGTGAGTGTGCGCCGAGGCTTTAGGGGTGTGAAACTCATGGATGATCGTCGGAAGGATCTTGTACCGTCGCCACCCCAAGTGGCTGTCTCACTCAGTCCAGCTCCGCCACTGATTTATTAGTGTTGTCAGTAGGGGACTTGGGAAGTTTTCTGCGTATGCTAGCTCAGAACTGGCATCTCTGAACACCACCGAAGTGATACAGCAGCAATGCAGGGACTTTCTGGTTGGCTGCCTCGTGGCGGCTTAACATTACTCAACTGTCCGTGGACTCCTTTTCCTCCAGACGCCAGTAACAAGTGCAGGTGTGGCTGAGGCGGAAAGAGAGGAGTGGATATTGCAGGACAGAAACGTCACAGAAGAGGAAGAGCAACAGCAACAAAAAAACAAAATCCAAGACAAACCCAAAAAACTAAAACAAATCCCCCCCAAAAACCCAACAACAACAATATATTCCCATCTGTCATATAGCAGTTACACCTGCATAATAAAACATGTTTGAACCATACAAATGGATAGTAGTGGTAAAAGCAATAACCACAACACACAACAGACGCTCTAAAACAGTTATAGTCCCGGCTTTCTCTGTGACACAATTGCAGTCAAAGGGAAGTAACCCAACAGTAGGCAACTTCCCAGAGACTAGCACTAGGCCTAGGTGACGCTGTGGCCTGCAGGGGGAAGGAACTGCAAGGTCATCAGGGCCAGTGAATGGACACCAGGGGAGAACTCCCGATCACCAAAACAGACACAGCGTGTAAGGGGGGGGGGGGGGGGGGGGGAGGGGGGGAGGAGAGGGGGGGGGGGGGGGGGGGAGGGGGAGAGAGAGGGGGGAGAGAAGAGAGAGAGGAGAGAGAGAGAGGAGAGAGAGAGAGAGAGAGGAGAGAGAGAGAGAGAGAGAGAGAGAGAGCACACACACGCGCGAACGCATGCGGGCACGCGCGCACGCACACACACAACACACCACACAAACCATACACACACACATGCAAAACATATTCAATGAATTAAAAGTAACTAATAACCCAAGCCCAAATAAGAAAATTACGATGGAGGAAAGATGGAATTACAAACGAAATGATCAAATCAGTTTCATCTAATCTTATAGAGACAATGCGAGATATTTTCAATTTAGTATTAGAGACAGGTATATATCCCTATGATTGGACAGTAGGAGTGAATGTCCCAATCTATAAAAGCGGATGTATACACAACCCAGAAAACTACAGAGGAGTAACGCTGACAAACACTTTTGGAAAACGTTTTTTTGTCAAATACTGAATCGAAGAATTTCTGAATGTTTAGAAAATAACAATAGTATTGTCAGAGAACAAGCTGGATTCAGAAAAACATGCAGAACAACGGACCATATCTTCCTACTTCAAAACTTAAAAGATAATGTACTGAAAGTAAAACCTAAAAGACTTTATTGCTGCTTTTGTAGATTTTCAGAAAGCGTTTGATGTGTGTGGCACGAGGGTCTTCTTATAAAGTTAAACGAAATAGGGATAACAGGCAAAACTTTTAATGTCATTAAAAACATGTATTCCAATGCAACAATATTTTAAAAAATATGAGGCAAACACACGATGAAATCATAGTCAAAAAATGAGTACATCAGGGAAATACATTAAGTTCTACATTGTTTAATGTATACATTAATGATATAGTACAATATATTGATGAGAAAGATTCGCCAATATAACCGCAAAAGACAAAATTCCTTGTCTACTCTAAGTATGCTGAGGACCTAGCATAATTATCAACAACCAAAGTAGGTCTTCAAACTAAACTAAAACAACTACAAGAATACTGTTCGAATTGGTTTTAAAGATAAACAAAACAAAAACAAAGGTAATAGTCTTTACGAGATCACCTCCTAAAATTCCAATTCATTTTAAATGTGGAGAGCATGTAATTGAAACAGTAGAAACCTATAAATATCTAGGTGTCATTCTTCATCAGAACGGGAGGCTTGAAACAACACAAGAACATTTAAGAAAACAAGGCAACAAAGCAATGTACGCCTTTAAAAGAGCAATTCATGGACAAAATTTAAAATTACTATAATAATGCGTCTATTCGACTCACTGATTACCCCTATTTTTAACCTATGGAGCAGAAGTTTGGTTTCCTTTTTGTTTTAATGGGGAGACAGAATTTCATATTGATAAACTGTTCAAGACATGCTTATCAAATCAATTTTTGCAGAATTTTCATGTAAAAGTTTGTGAACAAATGCTAAGAGTTAATAAAAAAAAAATTTTAAGGATTAGTACTAGCCACTTTGGGTGAATTTGGAAGATTTTCACTAACCTTGAAAATCATATGCCGGATAATATCGTTTTGGGTTCATTTGACAGAATCAAAACCAAACTCTTATATTAGAATAGTATATGATTATTTGTATCAGATAAATACATACGATAAAATTTAATGGATCAACACAGTGAAAAATATTCTTTACACAAATGGATTCAAACATGTCTGGACGAACCAAAGTACTCTTGATGTTCATCGGATGAGTTATGCTGTTCAAAGAAAGCTTGAGGACATGTATAAAACATTTTGGATCTACCAGTAGAAAGAGTTTGCAAAACTAAAATTTTACGATTTTGCTACCAAAGAATACAGACTGGAACCATACTTAATAAACTATGAAAACAAAACCCATAAGAAGACGTATTGTAAATTTCGCACAAGCTGTGACAATCTAATGATAGAGAAAGGGAGGCACCAAAACATATCTAGAGAGGACAGACAATGTAGATATTGTAACACGATAGAAGATGAATTTATTTACTCGATGAATGTGTCTCATATGATGAAATAAGAAACAATTTGTTATTGAAAATTAAAAGCAAAGACAAAAACGTAAAATCTGTATAGATAAATTAAGTGACATAATCCCAGTTGATATCTATCAAGCAGATATCATCAAATATGTGTATGAATGTTTTAAGAAAAGAGAAAATGAGAAGTAAAATGCAACATGCTTTTAGTGTATATCATTTTGAGCTAATTAGATGAATATATCTTATGTTTGTTTGTTTTGTTGTGTCAAATAAGTCTACTTGACTTAAATGGCAATAAAATATTCTGAATCTGAATCACACTTATTTTCAGCCTCCACCACCTCCTCCACCATCTTGTAAACATCACTTTGTTTCTACCACTTAGATAAACCACTATCAACAATCTGCGCTTCCCCTGTCTTTAAATCTTGTGGTTGTTGAGTGCTCTCTCTCTCTCTCTCTCTCTCTCTCCTCTCTCTCTCTCTCTCTCTCTCTCTCTCTCTCTCTCTCTCTCTCTCTCAGACGAAAGAAAGAAAGAAAGATGACATATAATTTGAAACGAGTATAATCAAAAATGAGTGTTGATGGTGATCGTGTACTGTTTTGGGATTTATATATTGGATATTATCTTTGAAATACACACACACACTCTCTGTCTCTCAGCTTTTATCGTTTTGCTTATAGTTATGGTGTATCCTGATGAAGGATTCCTATTTTATATTTTCAATACTTATTGGACTTGTCCTCTGTACTTTTAGAGCGAAAGAGTTGCTGGAACTGATCTGAAGAGCAGCGGCAGCCATGGATTCGGACGAATGCATGGATTATTCAGTAGCTGAGGAAGGAGCACATTCGCCTTCAGCTTATGACGAGGTGGATGATGGCCTGAACGTGTCCTTGACCAGTTCACATCCCCTGTCGGTAAACCCTGAGCAGGTCATAATAAGCAAGGACCCTTTAGTACTGCTTACAGCAGACGACTTCCAAGCTGAATCATCAGATACTGTTGGCATGACAGGTGCAGATCTTGGGACTGTTGATTCGGATGTTACCACCCATGCCACACCAAAGGACTCTGTATCAAACAAACCAGGGCCCTCCAACAGCAGCAACAAGAAGCAGAAGACGAATACTGCCCCTAGGTCCAAGAAAGCTGAAGTTGCATCAGCCAGATTTCGACTGGATGCTACTTTGCAGCACTTGGTGGAGAAAAAGGATGATGGTTATGCTGCCAGTGATGGAGAGAGTGGAGGATTACAGTCCTCTTTTACAAGGAAGAAGCAAAAAGCAAGGAAGAAAACTGGCAAGGCTGACAGTGCCATGTCACCAATGCAGTCTCCCCGTAAAACGGGAAAGAGCCGGAAGAGGAAGAGAAAAGACGATGCCAGTGATTTCCAGTCAGGACCTCAACATCAGACATTTATAATGAAGCTGTTTGACCGGAGTGTGGACTTGGCGCAGTTTGATGAGAACTCCCCCCTGTACCCCATCTGCCGAGCCTGGATACAGAATCAACCCGGCAACCGCACGCTTTACAAAAGGGAGAGAACCCCCACACCAGAGCCTCCACATCCCAGGATGATGAGGCCTTGTCTGACGTGTACCATCTACCTGCTCCTGTGAAGGACGAGTACACCCAGTGTGGTCGCAGAATTCCCACCCCCATTCCCAGGCCGGATGAAGTGCTGAATATTCATCAGGATCCTGACCAAGCCCCTCCCCCTGAAAATCTCTTACTGTACCACATGGGACGCTGGAAGCAGATCAGGAACCTGTGGCAAGAAACGAGTTTACGCAATGAAGCAAGGGACATCGGAAGTTTGAATCTGCTGCAGGACATGTTTGAAAGGAACATGAAAGAATAAACCTCTGCACTGCTGTGTGATTGTTTGCTTCATGCCTCATCGCAAAGAGTGCACCACAGGTCTGTGGTGAATTATGAATATTTCACCTGCATTGGGAAGACTGACTGTCAAAGGTGTGAGAGTGCATCACCATCACTCTGTGAAGTCAGCGGAAATAATCCTTCGGATGAGACTATAAACCGAGGCCCCGTGTGCGAACGCATGCAGAACATCTTGCGCACACATTAAATCCTGTTCCGCTGTTCGAAAGAGTAGGCCATTGTGTGCCGGTGGGAACAGATGACAAAATTTAAAAAACGCATACATTTTTTTAAAAAAGCGCTTTGATTTGTTGCTTTACAAGATTCAGCGCTATATAAATTCCATACATTATTATTATTATTATTACTTAAGTCTTAATGAGTGCCCTATTTCAATATCTTATTGTTATGTGTAACAAGTATATGTACCATTTGACAATGTGTAGATGTTTATCTTTATGACTTATTAAGTTTGGTTGTTATTTTTCTTGGTTTTGTTGTTGTTTCTTTTTCTCTTTTTTTTCTTCTTTTGTTGGTTTGGTTTTTCTTTCTCTTTTGTTTGTTTGTTTGTTTTGGTTGTGGGTTTTTTGGGGGGTGGTTGGGGGTGGTGGTGGGGGGTTTTTAGGGTTTTCTTTTATTTGTTTGCTTTCGGGGGGGGGGGGTGTGTTGTGGGGGGGGGGGGGGTTGTTAGGGGGGGGGGCTGTTTTTGAAAAGGGTTATTTCCCCATGTTTCTACTGTGAGACTGTATAAGTGTTGGGTTATTATTAAGATGTATCCCTACGGGCGGGGACTGGATGCAAAAAAGCACATGAGTGCTTATTCATTAACCTCGAAATAAGAGAATTTGTCATTGTCATTGTCTGTCTGTCTGTCTGTCTGTCTGTCTGTCTCTCTCTCTCGTGTGTGTTGTGTGTGTGTGTGTGTGTGTGTGTGTGTGTGTGTGTGTGTGTGTGTGTGTTGTGTGTTGTGTGTGTTGTTTTCTTTAATTTAACGTCTGTTCACTCAAGGTGATATAAGACCAAAGATAAAGTGTTACAATATATAGAGAATGTGTGTGTGTGTGTGTGTGTGTGTGTGTGTGTGTGTGTGTGTGTGTGTGTGTGTGTGTGTGTGTGTGTGTGTGTGTGTGTGTGTGTGTGTGTGCATGCGTCAAGTCAAGTCAAATTTTTATTTCCAGATGGTACATTGAATAAGCAATGCATTTGCTTTTTTTTCCTCAAGCCATCTATCTAAGAACAAACTTCTTAATGATTATACTGAAATACTACATTATTGCAACCTTTACCAATAAATTGAACCAGTAAAGAGGAAAATCGAAAAAAATGTGTGTGCGTGCGTGCGTGCGTGTGTGTGTGTTTACCTATTAGTGTCTGTTCACGAGATAAAAGAAAAAATACAAAGAAATTATGGAAGGGGCGGGGGTGAGGTGGGGGGGGGGGGGGGGGGGGGGTTGACATTGAACAGCTTAAACTGCAGAAAGAACAATTACAAAAGTTTGCCAACAGGGCTTCTAACTAAACAACTATCTCCAACATAACCACATTATCGGCCAATAATTATTCAAATGACATATTTGAAATCTTGTCTACAACTGTACCAGAAAAATATGGTCGAAGTAGTTCACAATGAAGAATGACATGCTTAGGTGATAAGTCAGAACCACATAGACAAGTTATCTGTTTACAGAATTTAGTCCTAAATGCATCCAATCTGAACCTGTAGATCATACTTCCCACCAGTCTGTTATGAAAATGCCACACTCTGACACTTCATGACTGTCCACGTAAAGAATACTTTCGTTGGCTGCTGACAGGTTCCAAGAAGCTTTTTTCAGAAGAATGCCCTCCTGAAGACTGAGTGGAAGGTTCAGAAGTGCTGTTTGTTACTTCAGAGTCCGTGTTCATGGCAGCAGCTTTGGCTAACTTGTCAGCTTTCTCGTTGCCGTGGATTCCACAATGTAATGGAATCCTGCAAAAGGCAAGGGTAGTACCTCGTAAGGAAAAAAATGTATAAGGTGACAAATTTCAATGATTAATTCCCCTCTTACCTTAGTATTAAATACTTTTAATGCTTGCAAAACAGACTTAGAATCAATACAAAACAGCACCTTAAATATAATTATTGATATGCAGATTTAATAATTAATTTAAGGCCATTAATATAGCTACAAGTTTCGCAGTAAAGATTGAAAAATCTTTGCCTAAATGATAAGATTTTTCTATGTTTAATGCAGGAACTACGAAAGCAGATCCAGCATTCCCACAGTCGACTACCGAACCGTCAGTAAAAGCTTTAAAATGACCACTATATGTTTCATCAATGTGAGCTCTAGCTATTGCAGCGACTGCGGGACTTTCTTCTTTTTTGATATTAGAATAGGCCCCTAATCAATCATTATCATCAGTCCCGTGACCTTGGCGGTCGTGGAGGAGACAAGAAAGACGATCCCGTGGTAAGCCTCCTCCATCCATCTCGGTCCTCTGCGCAATAGTGCCGAGTCAGTTATCCTGGTCCATTCCCTGATGTTGTCCATCCATGACTTGTTCTGTCTTCCCCTCCTTCTGCCACCTTCGAGTGTTCCCTGCAGTACTGTTTTTGGCAGAGTGTTGTGGCGGGTGACGTGGCCGAACCATGTCAGCTTTTTCTTCTTGACGATGGTGAGAAGGGGTTCCTGTAAACCTGCAAGCCGTGTTATTTGATTCTTGACAAATTCATTGGTCTTTCGTTCTCTCCAGGATATGCCCAGCAGTTTTCTATGGCATTTTGTTTCAAATGACTGGATTCGCTTTGCTGTTTCAGCAGTCAATGTCCAGGTTTCACTTCCGTACAGCAGTATAGTCTGAATTAGGGCTTTGTAGAGCTTTAGTTTGATTGGGAAACTGATCTCTTTACTTTTCCATATGATGGTGAGTTTTGTCATGGAAGATGTTGCCATGGCTAGTCTAGTCTGAATTAGGGCTTTGTAGAGCTTTAGTTTGATTGGGAAACTGATCTCTTTACTTTTCCATATGGTGGTGAGTTTTGTCATGGAAGATGTTGCCATGGCTAGTCTGACTTTGATTTCTGTCGTCGATCGCCCGTCCTTTGTGAGTGTAGCGCCAAGGTATTTAAAAGCGTCTACCTCCTCCAGTTGCTGGCCGTTCATGTAAATTTTAGCAGTGGCGTTGCTCGTGCTGTTCACAAGTACTTTACTTTTCTCCGAGCTCACCTCCATCCCATATGCTCCAGCTCTGTTCTCAAGTCTGGTCGTAAGATCTTGCAGCTCTGTGTTACTTCCGCCCATGAGGTCAATGTCATCGGCAAACCGCAAGTTGTTGAGGGCTCTGCCGCCAATGGAGATGGTAGAGTAGAAGTCATGGAGGGTCTCTCTCATAATGTTTTCCAAGAACAGATTAAACAGGACTGGAGATAACGGGCATCCTTGTCGGACCCCAACTGTGGTTTTGAAGTAGTCTCCGACCTGATTGTTCAGGACTGCACTGCTTGCGGTGTTGTATAGTGCTTGAATGGTTTGCACTAGTCCTTCTTCAATGCCAAACATTCTGAGGACCAAATTCCTTCACTCTTCTTGGCTCTTAGCTTTCCGTAAGGCCGGTCCATTGTCTCGCTCCACCCCCCACCCCCCTCCCTTCTGTGTGTGTGAGAGGAGAGAGAGAGAGAGAGAGAGAGAGAGAGAGAGAGAGAGAGATTCAGATTCGGAATATTTTATTGCCTTTTAAGTCAAGTAGACTTATTTGACACAACATTTGTGTGGTGTGTGACGTTGCATTCTGTCTTATCTTGCTCTCTTTATTTCGAAACAGGCAAAAACATAACCATTTCAGGCTGACATCGCTGTCTTTGTCTATTCTTGCAATATTTTCTTTGTCACCAGCGCCTAGACAACCAGCGCCTAGACTCATTAACAAGTTTTCTCTTTGTTGGCCATATAAAATACACTTATCCAGCATGTCACACACAAACATCACACGAACATATGTCTATTCTTGCAATATTTTCTTTGTCACCAGCGCCTAGACAACCAGCGCCTAGACAACCAGCGCCTAGACTCATTAACAAGTTTTCTCTTTGTTGGCCATATAAAATACACTTATCCAGCATGTCACACACAAACATCACACGAACATATGGACTAGCCAGTGCATGGAACAGTACAAGGACGGAGACGAAGAGCCGCAGAGAGAGAGAGAGAGAGAGAGAGGAGGGGGGGGGGGGGGAGAGACAATGGACCGGCCTTCCGGAAAGCTAAGAGCCAAGAAGAGTGAAGCAACATTTGTGGTGCCTCATCGATCGACCAAACCACGGGATAAGAGAAGGAAAAGGGATGCGTTAGTTTTGGATTTAAATGATGCGAGTCATTGGACATTTAAGGTAACCGCCCCAATATGGCCTTTGTGGTCAGAGGCCATGAAATGAAATTGAATTTAAAAGTTCTAGGCTAGCGAAGGAACGAAATGAACAATGCCTAACCTCTCCCCCAAGCCCTTTTACAGGAGGCATTGTGGTACGAACTTAATATTTACATGCATTAAAATTAAACTCAAAATACCCGTCAATCCCACAAGGGCAATTACATTGACATGACCATAGCGAAGATCCAATAACCTTGGGATTTGATCTGACGCTTCAATAAGATTTCACAAAGGGCCACATGCGAGGTTCAGGTTATCAGCTATGAAATGTGAACTGTCAGAATCGCTGATCAGATTGGAAGGAGGGGGATAGTACAGAAGAGCAGGGACAGAAGTGTGTTATACCACTGATCATGGAGCTTGCAATCAAACCTTTGAAACGATTTATGGCTCTTAAAAGAGCCAAAGATTTTTTCCTGGTTGTTTTTCTCTTTTCTGAGTTTTATTTCACGGCCTCATCCTGCTAGATGTTAACGTCCCTTCTTGCCCTTGCGGCCATGTCGTCTGCGTCGCCTCCTGCGCCTTCCCTTTCGCTTCTTGCCTTTGCCTTTGCCTTTACCTTTACCTTTCTTTCCTCGTCGCCTTCGCCTTCGACGCCCTCGCTTACGCCCTTTACTACGTCCACGGCCTTTGCCTTTGCCCTTACGCCGCCTGCGACGGGTGAAGGAGGTGTTGGACACGACTTCTTTGTTGCTTCCTCGGGACTTGAGGTGGGCCAGGTTGAGAAGCCAGCGGCCTTGCGCGTTCTGGCGGATGACGCCCTCCTTGCACGCCTTGGTCAACGCAGCCTTCAGCTGGAAGAAGCTGGGTTGAGACGAGCCAGTGGAGAGGGCATTGCGGATGTCGGTGTAGCGAGAGCCACCCCGGTCCTTCAAACGGGCGATGGCCCGAGCTATGTGAGATACGGTGACCCGGGGGGCGTTCTGCTTTGCCATCGGTTTTTCTTTGTTTTTCTTGCCCCTTCTCTCTGGATCAGCACAGACTCTTTCCCCGGGGAAAGAGCGAGGAGGGAGAAGTCTCCGACCTCCCTAAGCAGCTGGCCTGGAGCACACGGGACTGTCGCGCTGGGGAACTGCCTCTAGGAGCTTGAGCCCGCAGGCGCCGCAACTTCCTCCTTTTATGCTCTCTCACGTCACCAGGACGACGCCCGGGAAAACGCGTCGTCTGTGCATGGATTGGCTGCAAACTGACGGTTTCCACGGCAACCATCAACACTGAAGCTATGATAATTTTAAAAAATCTGACAAGTTTGCCTTAACAATGAACTGTCATACGATCGCTCAGGATGAGGCCCAACGGCTTGCGGTCCCCCCCCCCCCCCCCCCCCCCCCCCCCCCCCCCCCCCCCCCCCCCCACCCCCCCCCCTGCAGGCACCCGTGTGATTCAGAATATTTTATTGCCATTTAAGTCAAGTAGACTTATTTGACACAACCACAAAACAAGCAAACACGTATGACGTGTGTGTGTGTGAGGGGCGTGTTCTCTACCAGAGTCAGGCAGACAGACAGAACTGACTCTGACATAACTTTGAACTTACGTCATATAATACGCAATTTTGCGCTGTAGACTTTATTTCTACAATTTGGGACGAGGGGGATGAGAACTGCTGCTCCTCCTACTACTACTATGACTTGGTGGACAGGGATATTCGAGATAGCAGGATCTTGCTGATGCTACATTGCTCCACCAGAACAACAATATATTTACAGGGAAAGGAGGAAAATTTAGACAACACACACGCGCGCGCGCACGCACACACACACACACGCACGCACGCATGCACCCAATTTCCACATACACACACACCAGACGGACGTACGTACGTGTGTGTTAGTTACTGAACACACACACACACACACACACGCTCACCACAAAGCGAAAGTATTAACAAGCAACACTAAAAATTGCATCATTAAAGCGGACGATGTTCAGACTGCAGTCCTAGTCTTCCCAGTAAACCCCATACCACATTAACTTCTTTTTTGCGCCGACCATATCCAGAAAACCCAACCCCTGCCTATACAAATATTCGAAGGCGTTACTATTTCTAAACCATGTGTGCTAACCAGCTTTCTGGTCTCCATTCTTCTGTCTGGTTTTATTTTCTGGTGAACAGTTCAAATCGATTTGCGAGGCTGAAACTGACGTCAAAAGAGAACGTGGAGCTGTGACGTATTTACATCACTTATCATTTTGACACGACAATACGACACTTACGTCATAACTAGCCCCCCCCCCCCCCCCCACCCCCCCCTCCCCTCTCGACCAAGCATTTTCACAAAACAACACCCTTCTCCTTTCCCCTAAAAATGAAAGCAGTAAAACAGATCTTGTATTTAAAAAAAGAAAAAGAAAAAACAGGAATAATTTCTTTGATACAATGTTTGTAAAACTGATCGACAGTCAGTTAGTTCTATGTCAGTTTCCATGGACACCCAAGATGTAACCACGACAAAACTCCATGAATGTCAATAGAAACGACATTGTCACCAGGGCAAAAACCCTCCATGCTTCCCTATAACTTTTCATAATAGGTGCATTGTCTTAGTTAGTTCATGCCTGTCCAAATTGTTTTGGTGTTGTTGTTTTTTAAGTCTTTGCTTTAATAAACTGTGGGTTTAAGAACTGCAAGAAATTTATGCATCAATTTGTTATTTGAAAGTTTAAGTATGAAACTTGTTTTTAAGTTGGTGATCAGAAGACTGCCTCCTGATTGATTGAAAACAAAAGTTCTTCTAAAAAAAAAAAAAGGGGGGGGGGGGGGGGGGGGGAGATTTGCTCATATCTCAGGGATTTCAGCGTTCCTAAGGCGGAACTTTTACAGAATGGAGTTGCCATGGTAATGCCACGTCTGTACAAGGCACAAGTGGCTAATGAAGGGATAAAAAGGGAGAAGCTGGATTTGTTCTTTTATCTTTCATGATGCGGAACAAGGCGGAGAAGCCGAGCCAGTCCTCTTCGGTGGACATGGCTCTTGGCTCCCTCAACAAGCTGTCCGTGTCTGATGTCGTGTCGGCCATCTCGCAGCTGCGGGATCGCAAAGGGTCGACGTCTTCCGACATCCGCAATGCCTTGATGAACACTGCCAGCGGAGCAGCGCCTTCCTTCCTGCAGGTCAAAGCGGCCATTCATCGAGGGATCCGCGACGGGGCCTTGCGCAAAGTCGATCGCAACCGCTTCATCTTGGACAATGTGACGCCCCAGCCCCGGGAAGCCAAACGCTACAAGGAGGAGGAGGAATTTCAGGGACATGGTCGTCGCCGTCGCCGCCGATCGAAAAAAGGCAAGGGAAAGGGGAAAGGGAAAGGTAAAGGTAAAGGAAAAGGAAGAAGACGACGCCGACGTGGCGGACGGCGACGTAAGAAGGGTAAGAAGGGTAAGAAGGGACGTGGACGTAAAGGACGTAGGGGACGAAGGCGAAGACGAAGGCGCGGAAAGAAGGGGCGATAGGTCATGGCAGGCCCCTCGTGACATGAAGCTGGTTATGACGGCCGGGTGAGAAGAAAACTAAAAAGAAAAAAGAAAAAAAATAAAGAAAATCATACATAAAAATTTTTTGATAAAGGCCTTATTCAGGGCCACTCTCTTTTTACAAGATTCGATTGAATGTTTGAGCAGAGATGCCACATTATCATAGTTGTGCAATGTCCTATGTAGGAAAAAACCACACCCAAAGTTTTTGTCGATGGACCAGTCCTTCAGATGAAACTATAAACCCATTCTGACTTTCGGAAGAGTAGGCCATTTGTGCTGGTAAGAATGATTTCGACTGCATGCACACTGCATTTAGACACCTCCGAAGTCTGAATTTTTTTTTTTTTTAAATTTATTTATACCACTAAGTCGCGTCAGATTTATCTGCGTGAAATTCGGGCTGCTCTCCCTGGGTAGAGCGCGTCGCCACAAGAGCAGCGCCACCCATTTTTGTCTGCAACTGCATTTTCACTTATCAGGGTGGCTTTTATCTACAGAATTTTGCCAGGGACAATCTCTTGTTGCCGTGGGTTCTTTTACGTGCGCTAATTCTCGGCTTATTCGAAAGACTAGCGCCCAG
Source organism: Rapana venosa (assembly GCA_028751875.1). Lineage (NCBI taxonomy): Eukaryota > Metazoa > Mollusca > Gastropoda > Neogastropoda > Muricidae > Rapana > Rapana venosa. The sequence continues at coordinate 75,620,732 of CM054139.1, forward strand.
ACCACCACTCATCGTCTAATGGATGGAAGAAAAGTTTCGAGTCCAAATGCGACTACCTTATTAATAGGTCGTATAGGCAAATCTCGCTATTGGAGGTAAACAAATTATCGATGGATCATCTAGAGAAGTACAGAGCTCTGTAATGGTAAAAACATTGCGATAACATGTCTGCAGCTGAACTGAATAATTCCGATAGCTGTGAGTTGTCTTTTAGCGTTCTTTTATCCTCCCGTTCCGCAAAACACACACGCATGCACGCACGCACGCGCGCACACACACACAAACACACACACACACATTGGTGAAAAACGTATATTGTATATGTGGCGGAAAAACATCAAACATTCATATTCTTTAGTAGTGAGGTGTGCATGTGTTTTGAAATCAGGACATGTATACCCTACCTTTAAACTCCTGTGGGTTGATTACTGATTTTAATTTTTTTCTTTTACATTCGTTAGTAGTTACATTCTTATAATGATCTGTTTACCGATACTGGCATAACTATGGACGTTATGTTCCGCAATTCACTATCACCTCTTGCGGTCTTAAACTACCTAATCTTACGATATCTCAAACTCACTCACACAACACACACACACAACACACACACACCCCACACACACACACACCCACACACACACACACACACACACAAAACACACACATAAATGGTTTAATTTAATGGTAAATGATGCAATAATGTAGTGTCTTAGTATAATCATTACGAAATTTGTTCTTAGATAGATGGCTTGATGAAAAAAAAGCAAATGCACTGCTTATTCAATGTACCATCTGGAAATAAAATTTGACGACTTGACTTGAGACACACACACACACACAAACACACACACATAAAACACCCACACACAACACACACACACACACACACAACACACACACACACACACACACACACACACATTGGTGAACCTCGGAGCTCTAGCCGAGAAATGAAAAAAAAAGTTAGATATCCTACAATCATTTTGTGATAGCATAAAACTAAATGCAAGAATCGGTAAAACTAAAGTGATGTATTTAGAAAAGGGGGGGATTACAAACGTAAGAAGTTGGAAGTGGTAGAGGATTATTGTTATTTCGGATATAATCTTACAACAATAATAGTACTAAAAGGGGTACATCGCATTTGACAACTTAAGGGGGAGGGGGGAGTAGTCATGCAACTGAATACGTTTTTTTCAAAAACAAAAGGAAATGACACCACCAAACACTTTTCACGATTTTTTATGCAAAGATAGAGCCAATATTGCTTTATGCAGATGAAGTATGTGGATTATGTAGTTTAGAACATATTTATATATAATAGATTCATATTGTGGTTTGTAAGAGGTTTTTAGGTGTTTCAACCAAAACCCCCAACAGAATGATCTATGAAAACCTTGGCAGATATCCGTTATATGTGATTTCCTTTATAGCCTGTGTCAGATTTTGGTGTAAACTGTTAGTAGGCCTAATGTATACTGAACATTTCCCACGCAAAGCTTAACAAAGCTTAACAAATGTTAGACAACTGTGGTGAACAACGTTGGGTTTTAAAAGTAAGAACTTTTATGCATAACTGGCTTTAACATTGTTCTCAACAGGATGCCGCAGAGGTAAAGATATTTTTAGATGAATTCAAACAGAGGCTTATTGATATGTGTATTTCATTTCATTTCATACCACTTTAAGTCACGGCAAATTTCTCTGCATGAAATTCGGGCCACCCATTAATTTTTGCCTTTTCCTGTCTGCAACTGTATTCGTTTCCCTATCAAAGAGGGATTTTTCTACACAGTTTTGCCATGGACAACTCTCTTGTTGCCGTGGATTCTTTTACGTGAGCTAAATAGTCATGTGTAATAGACGGGACCTCGGTTCATCGACTCATCCGAAAGACTAGCACCCACACCACCACTCATGGTCTAGTGGATGGGGAAAAGTTTCAGGCCCAAACGGGGATCAAACCACCACACACTCCCGACCCGGACTTTTCGCTTTCTAGGCAGGTCTGTTACCTCTAGACACCAATCCACCAATTCAAGAATAGAAAGGCACAATCAGAGAACGCTGTAAGTACCAGCCTAAAGGAACATTCAGAGAACGCCGTAAGTACCAGCCTAAAGGCACAATCAGAGAACGCCGTAAGTACCAGCCTAAAGGAACAATCAGAGAACGCCGTAAGTACCAGCTTAAAGGCACAATCAGAGAACGCCGTAAGTACCAGCCTAAAGGCACAATCAGAGAACGCCATCAGAGAACGCTGTAAGTACCAGCCTAAAGGCAAAATCAGAGAACGCCGTAAGTACCAGCCTAAAGGCACAATCAGAGAACGTTATCAGAGAACGCTGTAAGTACCAGCCTAAAGGCACAATCAGAGAACACTGTAAGTACCAGCCTAAAGGCACAATCAGAGAACGCCATAAGCATCAGCCTAAAGGCACAATCAGAGAACGCCATAAGCATCAGCCTAAAGGCACAATCAGAGAACACTGTAAGTACCAGCCTAAAGGCACAATCAGAGAACGCCGTAAGTACCAGCCTAAAGGCACAATCAGAGAACGCCGTAAGTACCAGCCTAAAGGCACAATCAGAGAACGCCGTAAGTACCAGCCTAAAGGCACAATCAGAGAACGCCGTAAGTACCAGCCTAAAGGCACAATCAGAGAACGCCGTAAGTACCAGCCTAAAGGCACAATCTGAGAACGCCATCAGAGAACGCCGTAAGTACAGCCTAAAGGCACAATCAGAGAACGCCGTAAGTACCAGCCTAAAGGCACAATCAGAGAACGCCGTAAGTACCAGCCTAAAGGCACAATCAGAGAACGCGGTAAGTACCAGCCTAAAGGCACAATCTGAGAACGCCATCAGAGAACGCCGTAAGTACCAGCCTAAAGGCACAATCAGAGAACGCTGTAAGTACCAGCCTAAAGGCACAATCAGAGAACGCCGTAAGTACCAGTCTAAAGGCACAATCAGAGAACGCGGTAAGTACCAGTCTAAAGGCACAATCAGAGAACGCGGTAAGTACCAGCCTAAAGGCACAATCTGAGAACGCCATCAGAGAACGCCGTAAGTACCAGCCTAAAGGCACAATCAGAGAACGCTGTAAGTACCAGCCTAAAGGCACATTCAGAGAACGCCGTAAGTACCAGCCTAAAGGCACAATCAGAGAACGCCGTAAGTACCAGCTTAAAGGCACAATCAGAGAACGCCGTAAGTACCAGCCTAAAGGCACAATCAGAGAACGCCGTAAGTACCAGCCTAAAGGCACATTCAGAGAACGCCGTAAGTACCAGCCTAAAGGCACAATCAGAGAACGCCGTAAGTACCAGCCTAAAGGCACAATCTGAGAACGCCATCAGAGAACGCCGTAAGTACCAGCCTAAAGGCACATTCAGAGAACGCCGTAAGTACCAGCCTAAAGGCACAATCTGAGAACGCCATCAGAGAACGCGGTAAGTACCAGCCTAAAGGCACAATCAGAGAACGCGGTAAGTACCAGCCTAAAGGCACAATCTGAGAACGCCATCAGAGAACGCGGTAAGTACCAGCCTAAAGGCACATTCAGAGAACGCCGTAAGTACCAGCCTAAAGGCACATTCAGAGAACGCCGTAAGTACCAGCCTAAAGGCACAATCAGAGAACGCGTAAGTACCAGCCTAAAGGCACAATCAGAGAATAATAATAATAATAATAATAATGTATGGAATTTATACAGCGCTGAATCTTGTAAAGCAACAAATCAAAGCGCTCTTTTTTTTTCTTTTTTTTTTTAAATCAAGGATAACGGAATAAGCACTCATGTGCTTTTTTACATCCAGTCCCTGTGTGTATGCGGTTTTGTAAATTTTGTCATGTGTTCCCATCGGTATACAATGGCCTACTCTTTCGAAAAGCAGAACAGGATTTAACGTGTGCGCAAGATGTTCTGCATGCGTTCGCACACGGGCCTCGGTTTATAGTCTCATCCGCCATAAGTACCAGCCTAAAGGCACAATCAGAGAATGCCATAAGCACCAGCCTTTCGATTGTTTACAAGACTACAAAGTCTCTTTTATGCTGTCATGGTTTGGGCCGCATTTGATTGGATGTAGAAACAATGAATCATCGTCCCAATTAAGACACAGTCATCCACAAACAAAAGTAAGAATAATACTACAAGGCCAGGTTAGAGTGTATACCATGTTTCCTGGCATCGGTAAGGTGATCATCAAGCTGATTAATAAGGAGAGAACATAAAGTGGAAATCTGTCCCCTTCTTAGCAGAACTAGCTAGACAGTTAAAGAAATCTTTTACCCTAACACAAGAAACTAACAGGTTATGCATGGATTCTACAATACAAAAAAATCCCCTTTGACATCCTGATTTTAAATAACTTTTAACAATTTTCTGTGATTCATTGATTCAAAAACTTCTCTAAAACCAACATTCGCAACACAGAATTTTGTCTTCTTTCTGATGGGACACTCTTAGATAGTCGTATACAAATCACAAATCTGGACTTCAGTGGAAAAGTTTTGGATTTTTTTTTTTCTTCTTCTTGTTTTGGGTTGGGTTGGTTTTTTCCAGAACCACTTTAATTTTCTAAATTGGTGGCTTTCCCCCGTTCAATTCGTTAACTAAGCCTACTTTCATTAAAAAAAGACAACACGATACAACTTTGTTAAAAAAGGGGGTTCCATTTTGCCCATTGATTTTAAACACTTGCGCAATAAAACCATCAATCCAATGTGTTTTTCCTTTTTCTGTTTCTTATCCGCCTTGCAAACCTTATCTATACTTATTTTTTAAGGATGTTATCTGGATCAACTGTTATCTTATATGGATTTAAAGTGGCAGTGGTACAACTAGTCTGCCTACCAGAAGAAGCAAAAAGCTTTGAATTTATGCATACTCATCTGCTGATTTGTTAAGCACAAACTTTCTTCTAGTTCTCATGATGCAGGCCGGGTTTTTTATGTGGGTATATGGTCAAAGTAGATAAACAATTTGAACTCTCTCTCTCTCTCTCTCTCTCTCTCTCTCTCTCTCTCTGTTTGTTTGTTTGTTTGTTTGTTTTGGTTAGGGTTTTTTGGGGGGGTGGGGTGGGGTGGGGGGGTATTTTTAGGGTTTTCTTTTATTTGCTTACTTTGGGAGGGGAGGGGGTTGTTGGGGGGGGGGGGGGGGGAGCTGTTTTGAAAAGGGTTATTTCCCTTGTTTTTATTGTTGAGACTGTATAAGTATTGGGTTATTATTATTAAGATGTATCCCTAACGGGCGGGGACTGGATGTAAAAAAGCACATGTGTGCTATTCATTATCCTCGAAGTAAAAGAATTTGTCATTGTCATTGTCATTCTCTCTCTCTCTCTCTCTCTCTCTCTCTCTCTCTCTCTCTCTCTCTCTCTCTCTCTCTCTCTCTCTCTCTCTGTCCTGAGAAGCCAGCGCAAAGAGAAATCTAAAACAAGATAAAACGAAATCGAGACAGCTGCGGGTTTCCTTATCTATTGCCAGATGACCGATTCTCAGAACAAACACAGTGGAGCAAAGTTACAGAACTTACTGAACGAGCATAATGTTACCCATTTCTCCTTTGCCTACACTTTTATCTGCTGTATACAATTTTTTAGACACTGACATAAATTGTGTTCATACTTGAAGAGTTAAAGTGTGTTGTTATATTGTACTGTATTATTCTGCTCTGTATTGTACTGTATTATGTTGTACCCTACTATATTGTATTACATTGCACTGTTTTCATAGTATTGCACTTTATACCACTATCAGTCACAGTAGAACGCTGCATAAAATTTAGGCTGCTCCTCAAGGGCTGGTGAGTGCATCGCAAACAGAGCAACACCACCCCGACCCCCTGTCATAGGGAGAATAAATTTGTTTTGTTGTGAGAATAGCTTCTTTTCTTTTAAACAGAATTTTAGAATAGACAATTTCGATGCCATGGGAAGCAGCATGCAAAGACCTCTGTTAACTGCCTCACCCTAAAGGCTCGCACCCGCAGTATGGTCTAAAGAATGGAGGAAAAGTCCGATTGCTGACGGGAATGGAACCCACGACATTTCGCTATATTGGTGCATTATCGGCCTATCGAGACCACTGATCCACGATTGTTTCTGCTGACGTGTTGCTGTTGTTTTTCGAAGAAAACTACTTCCACTCCTTAAAGAATGTTTTTCAAATGTTTATATGCAATCAACATGATAGGGCTTTCACCATGTAATTTCAAAACAAAAAAATCAAACAGATCAGCCTTTTCTGAAACAATATCATCATCGATTTGCTCCAATACTAAAGAATCCTACGCACAACGATGACCTACAAAAACACCAGCTGGATTTCTTGACCCAAATAATTGTATATCTTATTGAGGGCGCTAACCATCCAACAAACTTCTTCATTCCTACACTGCAAAAAGGTGGGGGGAAATGAGGATATTTTACACACAGTAGAGAAATAAGGATGGCCATAGAGGAATTGAAAAAAAAGCAGCAGGATAAAACACCCTGTGCCCATCCCAGTGTTAACACCCCTCTGTGGAAATTTGAATCCGCATTCCAAGTTAATTTCAGATTATCATTACGACACTGTAACCCCAAAGTTTTTCCACGCCCCACTTCTAGTGAAGAGATTTTCAATTGAAAAACACAGACACATGCCTGCACGCATACCCCCCCCCCCCCCCCCCACCCTACACACACACACACTCTCTCTCTCTCTCTCTCTCTCTCTCTCTCTCTCTCACGCCAAGGACGGGATAGCCTGGTGGTTAGAGTGTTGTGTTTACGATCTAACAATCTGATTTCGAGCAACCACCAAAACGCTCGGTCAAGGGATTTTCCCCCTGTAGTTAACTTGTTAGTGCTGACGCCACTACCCCGAAAGTCCTTTGCATGAGACTATAAACTGAGGTCCCCTGTGCAAACACACGCAGGACATCTTGCCCACACGTTACAGCCTTTCAGAAGAGAATGCCATAGCATCCCTCTGGGAACGAGTATCGAAGTTTAGAATTTAACCGCATGCACACCGGAACGGGTTATAATTAAAAATATAAAAAAGCACTTGAATGCTTATTCATTATCCTCGAAGTACAAAAACTTAAATAAAATGAAGAAACAAACAGAGTGTAGAAACGCCCCTGGGTGCATTATCTTGGTAAACTTCAACCAATGCTTACAGCTGAAGAAAATGCAACTCTGACGTTTCTGATTTTTTTCTTTTTGTTTTTCGTTGCTTAATTTTTTTTTTTAATGTCAGCATGAAACCTTATAATTTCTTATCCTGAAATACCCAGTGTAGATGGGATGGGTGGGAGATGTGCAGGCAGTAAATAGGAGAAGGCACAGGCGGCCGTGACTGCATTTGGGGTTATCTCGATGTTCCCCCGTCTCTATCTGCTGGCTCTATATGCCCCCATGTGATTGGCTATGACATATCTATGGTGGATCGGTGGTCTAGAGGTAACGCGACTGCCTAGAAAGCAAAAAGTCCGGGTCGGAAGTGTGCGGCGGTTTGATTCCTGCTTAGGCCCAAAACTTTTCCCCCATCTATTAGACCATGAGCCTGGGTGCTAGTCTTTCGGATGAGACAATAAACTGAAATGAAAGAGGATATATATTTCTTTCACAATAGACAAGACAAGATCATTTTGGTGGTCGTTGATCTACTTCTAAAAATTGTCTTAAAGCAAATAGATCTGCCTCAATTTGTGTTGCTGCTGCATCCAATCCCCAGATCTCAGAACCATAATTATAAGAGTATGGGTTGTATTTGTACATCAAATATCTTAATAGACTAATCCATGTTATTGTTAGCTTTTTCAATACACATAAACTGCTCTTTCCTCTGCTTGGAAGATCTTTACATGCAGTGGTGAAGCCAAGCTCAGTGGCAAAACAGATTCCTAAATGTTTATATATAACTTAACCACAGGCATACATCTCCATTATACATCCATTTTTTCTTGAGCAGCTAGGAAAACTCCCTTTCTAAAGACAATGATTATTACTTTTGTTCAAATTTACTTTGAGACCAAGTGAAACTGCAGCGCTGGACAAATTTTTCAACTGCTTTTGCAAAGCTATCACTCAAACACTAAAAAAAAAAATAATAATAATAAATAACGAACAAAAAACCCATCCACAATATAAGGGAAAATAAAACCATTGTAATATCATTTTGTCAAACAGGAAAATAAACGTCAACTAAGTCATTAGGCTTTTTTTTAATAGGAAAAGCAAGCGCGTGGGCACACACACACACACACACACACACACACACACACACACATAACACACACACCATGGTCTCATATCACCTTGAGTGAACAGACGTTAAATTAAAGAAAGAACACACACACGCGCGCGCGCGCGCACGCACGCACGCACACACACACACACACACACACACACACACACACATACACACACACACCATGCGTCAACTACTGGCTACAGTAAAAATAAAAAATAAAAGGCTATACTATAAATGCAGAGAGAGAGAGAGAGAGGGGGGGGGGGGTGTCTCATTGACGTACATGTATTCAAAGTAAGGTAAAATTTAAGAAAGAAAACTTAAGATTGTAATTTTTTTTCTTGTTTATAAGTACATAGAGACGGGGGTACACAGAACATCTCGCAAGTACAGGCGATTAGTGGGGGGGGGGGGGTGGGGGGGGGGGGGCACACAGAGGTAATTACCACACTGGGGGACACATAGAGAAGCGTGCACATCAGTAGGTACCCACTGCATTTAAAGTCTATGAATGTAGCCGTTAAAAAGATCAGTAGGCACGTAGAGTTTGTGTGTGTCTGTGTGTGCGCGCGCGTGCGTGCGTGCGTGCGTGCGTATATACATGTGTGTGTGCACGCGCATTTCCATGTCATACTCCCGCACTTCCCAACCACTAAACACACACACACACACACACACATCACTGCCGAAGGCACATGCTTCACCACCACCACCCCTCCACTCACACGCTTTTCTCTCCCCCCCGTCTCCTACGCCCCGCCCCTTTCGTCGAGGGAAAACAAAGAAAAATGGGAGGGACAAAGAGAAGAGTAGAAGAAAAGTAGAGAAGAAGATGTCCTTTGCTTGTGTGCTGGGAAGAAGGCAGCTGTGTCTCAGCTGTACGTGCCCACACGTCCACCGCCCCAGTACAGCAAGGGCTGTACCACTCACTTGCAGTTAGATAACGAACAACCGCCACCAACTAACACAACTCTGTCTCAAGACATCATCCACCGCTGTTTTTCTCTCCACTCTTTCTATGTTCATTCCGACGCTCCCACAGCAATGGCAGATTAAAGACAGACCTAAAGCGTTTAATCGGAGTCCTGAAGGCAAGTGTCGTGAGTCTCTCCAACACATGGCGGAATACAAAGGGAAATTACTACGATTTTTCTCAGGTTCAAATGGGCAATCTGTAAGCTCTGAATCTTGTTTATTGCATACTGTCATAAAAAAAACCACCCCTGAATTTGTATGTTTAAAATGCATGCCTATCCTTATCTGGATGCTACAACAAACATATCAATCTAGACACACACCCCTCCCTCCCCAACAAAAAAGGCTTCACTGGTGGTGTTGGGCTGTGAGTAGGACACACACACACACACACACACACACACACAAATACTAACGGATTTTGGGGCACATATTCTACTTAGTCTACTGTTTGTATGCAATATTCCAAATTGTGCCACCTCCTTTGCCATTTTGAAGAACTGAAAACTGAACATTTAAGCTCTAGACTAGTCTGTCACTGTGCTTGGCGCCATTTGGTCATGTTCGTATCATTGGTGTGATAACTGGAGACAGTGACTAGACTGGTAGCTTTGAAAACCTCTATCGCAAGACTTCTCACTGATAATAAGCCCTTTCAATCGCCGACATAATTTTGCTAAACAATACCCTGAATAGAGGATGTCATAATCATAAGGGATTTCTGAATGGCGACAGTCTTCTTCCTTTCTTCCATTAACCTCTTGCAGATTTACTAGAACACTACATTAAGAGTAAGTTTGTGGCGTAGTTTAAATGTTCTCTTTTGCTAACGTTCAACTGTGCCAACCTGGTCCAAAAGTAACTGAAGTTCTTTATAGTCTGCTTAGTACAATGCTTTATAACACAGATAAAAACACAACCCATAATGTCTGCAATGACAAAAATAATAATTACAGAGAAATTACAGCTTATTTAATCAATATCTTTTTATTGCCGTTATTTTGGGCTGTGTTTTCATCTGTGTTGATATAAAATTCATTTTTATTTTATTCTTTTATATCGCGGATAATGGAATAAGTACTTGTGCTTTTTATATAAAGTCCCCGTGTGTATGCGATTTTGTCAATTTTGTCATCCATTCCCACCGGCACACAATGGCCTACTCTTACGAAAAGCGGAACAGGATTTAACGTGTGGTGTACTTAGCAGTTCAAAAATCATTTCCAGTCACTTACGGACCGGGTTTGCGCAGTTGAACGTGTTTATCCAGTTAGTGACAGACACAAAACCCACTTAACGACGCCCCATACGTTCAACCGTCACTCAGGGCTGTCTGTGTGGACAGCCAAAACTCATGTGGACGCAGCCAATCCCGCTTATTATGACTTGCAGTGCTGAAGGTGTTCATACTGCCACAGACACACGTGCACGAACCCTTCCGCCAATACACCCTCCCCCAACCCCAAAAGAAACAACAACAACAAAAACAGTGTGTTCTTGCCACACTTCAACCATGTGTACCTTCAGAAAGTCGAGTGCAAGAGGTCTCCTTATCATTATTACAAACTCGCCTGGCATTCATACAGAAATATTGCTGGGCGTGCGCGCTGATCAAACCTGACGGAGCCCATCCTTCTCAGGTTGCCCACTGCATGCTGGGTGTTTGTGTCATTCATGTCCACGTGGAATGACCTCCCTCTTTCACTTCGCCAAAAACCTTCACTTGATACCTTCAAATCCAGCCTCAAAACACACTTATTTCCTACCTGACACTTTCCCCTCATATCCGTTTCTACTTTTCAACAGCATCCTTCATCTCCTAAGTGTGTTCGCGGTGTGTGTGTGTGTGTGTGTGTGTGTGTGTGTGTGTGTGTGTGTGTGTGTGTGTGTGTGTGTGTGTGTGTGTGTGTGTGTGGTGTGTACATACACGTGCATAAATTTGAAATATGTTCTTTATTATATTTGAGGAAAGTTGCATGCGCGTAAATGATTTGAGTGCAAGCGCTTCGATTTGTTTGTTTTACAAGATTCGGCGCTATATAAATTCCATATATTATTATTATTATTATTATGTAGATAGATAGATAGATAGATAGATAGATAGATAGATAGATAGATAGATAGATAGATAGATAGATAGATAGATAGATAGATAGATAGATAGATAGATCTCGACAGCCACAGTTCGCCTATTCTTTTTTTTTTTAAAGGATTTTTGACGTGCGAAGAAGACACGCGTGCCTTTGGCTACAAAACCTCCGTTTACAGTCTGATCCTAGGGAGTCAAAAGCCAATGCTGACGCCCAGGAAATATCTCTTCGGGCAGACAGTTGAGCAGCAACTAGAGTCTGCACCCTCGCATAACTCGAATAACAAACCCAACACCTTTGACAACTGCAATAGGCATATACTGCTACTAATGGTCATATGTATGCTTCTTTTCAGTGGAAGAAGAAGCAAAAGCAGGAAGAGAAAAAGTGCAACCCCAAAATGACTAGCATATGCAACAAACTGACACAGTGTGCTTTTTTTAATATAACAAACTTTCTGTCTTTAAAGACATACCTTTTTAATGAACCCCTTCTCTTTTTCTCTGGCAAAGGGGAAAATCAATACAAATAACACTGAGGGACAAACTTTATCTTAACACTTCTGTACGACTGACAGATAATCTACTTACTAGCCGCCCTTGAAGCACTACAGTGCAAACCCTGATAGCCCTGATTTACATTCTCTTTGACAACCATCCCTGACATTTTCTTCATTAACAATATTTTTTTTATATATTGTAACTGTGAGGCGGCACTATCATAACCCCATCCCACTGATCTTCAGTGAGAGAGAGAGAGAGAGAGAGAGAGAGAGAGAGAGAGAGAGAGAGAGAGAGAGAGAGAGAGAGGGAGAGAGGGAGAGAGAGAGAGAGAACTCTAAACTCTAAACAGGTTTAATGTACATTGGCCTTTGGCCACGATACATACATTGAGCAAGGCTAAAAGGCAAATGAAGGAAATGAGATGCAAAAAGAGATCGTCACAATTTCCATCTAAGCCAGCTCTCCCGGTGGCATCACACCAAGTACTTCTTCTTCTTCAAGTGTCCGGTCTGGTCCTGCAGACATCAACGATCATGGCTCTCCATTCTTCCCTGTTCTCGGTCCCTCTCATGAGCTCATTGTTGGTGCCCTCTTTATTCGTTGCGAATTTGTTTAAGCTGTCTGTGAATTTTGTGCGTTGTCTTCCTCTGCTCTTGTTTCCACATATTTTGCCACTCCATAACAGTTTCTCTAGTCCGTCAGCCCTGATTATATGGCCGAAAAATTTGAGCTGTCTTTCTCTGATGGTGTTGAGAAGGGATCTCTTGTATCCAGCCATTTTCATTACTTCTGCATTTGTTTTTCTTTTTGTCCATGAGACTTTCATGATTCTCCGCATGAACCACATTTCCACTGCTTCTAGTCGCTGTTCTGTGTCCTTGGCTTGGGTCCAGCACTCACATCCGTACAGAAGAATGGACCATACGTAGGCTCTCACAACATGGATCTTTATCTTACTGTTGGTAAAAATGCATTTCATGTTGTGAAAAGTTGCCTTAGATTGACCGATTCTCTTCTTGATTTCTGTGTCACACTTTCCATCCGGGGTGATAGTACAACCAAGGTGTTTAAAGGTGTTTACTTGTCTGATTCTCTCTCCTTTACAGGCTATGTTGCATTGTGGTATAACAGCTTTTTTCGAGATCACCATGCATTCTGTCTTCTTTGCATTGAGCTGTAATCCTTTCTTTTCGCTTTCGTCTGTTACTGTTGTTAAAATCTTTTGCAGTTTTTCTTCAGAGTCGGCGATAAGGACTGTGTCATCTGCATATCTCAGGTTGTTGATGTTGTGGCCACCTACACTAATTCCCTCATGATTCTCAATATTTCGTAGAATTATTTCACTATATCACTCACTCAGTCCAATGTCCCAAAGGACGTAGGGGGGACATGAGAGAAGACGCAACAGAGATCTTTTTCCATGCTTCACGATCCTGTGTGGCTAGTAGAAGGTGTTGCAGGGGTTGGGCGGTCCAGTCTTTGATGTTGTCAACCCATGATTTCTTTTGGCGGCCTCTTCTTCTCTTGCCTTCAACCGTTCCCTGCAAGATGGTTTTTGCTAAGGTGTTGTGTCTTGTGGTGTGACCAAACCACATCAGTTTTCTCCTCTTAATGGTGGAGAGCAGAGGTTCTTGGGGGACCCACACGCTTTTTGATTTCTTCTTTCACATAGTTGTTGGTCTTGTGTTCTTTGTATGACATTTTGAGGAGTCTTCTGTGGCACTTGTTCTCGGATGCTTGGATTCTCCTCTCTAGCTCTGCTGACAGAGTCCATGATTCACAGCCATATAAGAGGATAGATATCACGAGGGATTTGTAGAGGTGATATTTGGTGCAGAAGCTTATGTTGTTGCTTCTGATGATCCTCTTGAGTCTGGCTAGAGCAGATGTTGCTGTTGCAATGCGAGCTTTCACTTCATTGTTTGATGTGCCATCTTTTGTTAGGATGGAGCCTAAGTATTTGAATTGGCTCACCTCTTCCAGTATTTCTCCATTCATCTTTATTTCCGTGCTGTCATTACTAGCGCTGTTGACCATGATCTTTGATTTCTCTGTACTGACCTCCATGCCGTATGCGCTCGCTCGGTCTGATAGACTATCTGTGAGGTTTTGCAGTTCTTGTTTGCTGCCGCCCATGAGGTCAATGTCATCTGCAAATCTGAGGTTGCAAAGGGGTCTTCCACCAATGGAGATGGAAGTGTGGTGGTTTTGCAGTGTCTCTGTGATGATGTTTTCGAGGAAGAGGTTGAAAAGTACAGGTGAGAGAAGGCAGCCCTGACGGACCCCAACCGTGGTCTTAAAGAACTCGCCCATGTGATTGTTCAATTTCACTATATACATTAAATAAATCAGGTGAGAACACGCAGCCCTGCCTCACACCCCTGCAGATTGATCTATATTGACTGATGTCATTGTCGACTCTAATGGCTGCCTCCTGTTCCCAATATATGTTTCTGAGGACTCGAAGATCTTTCCCGTCAATGTATAGCCCTGCCAGAATATCAAACAAGTCGGAGTGTCGTACTTTGTCGAACGCTTTTGAGTAGTCAATGAAGCAGAGGTACAGGTCTTTCTGGACCTCGATGGATCTTTCCATGAGAGTTTTCAATGCGAAGATTGCATTTCTGGTGCCTTTGTCTGCCATGAATCCAAATTGCATTTCTGGTATTTCTGGGAGTATTTTATTTCTCATTCTCTTCATGAGTATTCGTAAAAGAACTTTGGTGAGGCGACTCATCTGGCTGATTGTACGATGTTGGTCACATTCAGCTATGCCCGGTTTCTTAGGGATCGCAATGTAGATGGACTTCTTCATATCTGTCGGAATCTCTCCTGTATCATATATATTATTGTTTAGTAGTTTTGTGACTGCCTTAATTCCCACTTCATCCAGGGCTGTTATCAATTCAGGTATGATATCATCAGGTCCTGGCGCCTTACCACTTTTCATCTTGCTGAGTGCATGTCTCACTTCGTCTTCCATGATTATGTGGCCATCTTCGTTGCTAATATGAGGTGGACCTCTGTCGTCGTGGTATAACTCTTCGATGTGTTCTGACCACCTGTTAAGAATATCTTCTTTTTCCATGAATATTTCTCCATCTCTCGACTTTATACAACCTGTTTTTGCAGATGATTTCTTCCCTGTCACATCTTTTATTTTTTCATGCATAAGTTTGCTATTAAAATTTGCATCCGTTTCAATTTCCTTGCACTGCATATTTATCCATTCTTCCTTGGCTTCATTACACTTTTTCTTAACCAGTTTGTTGAGTTCTTTATACTTCTTTTCATCTACTTTTGCCTTTCTCCTGTTTTCCATTAGGTTTAAAATCTCGGAGCTCATCCACTTCTTATGTTCCTTTCTATTTATGACTGGTATATATTCTTTTGCTGCCTCGCTGATGCTATCTTTCATCATCTGCCATTTTTCATCTGTAGTGGTGAGTTGATCTAGGCCATCGAATTTGTTTCCAACTTTGATCTTGTATTTTTCTTTGATTTCTTTGTCAGTTTGTAGCATGTTCATTTGCAGTTTTGGTGTTCTTTTTGCTTTTGACAACTTTTTCAATTTTAGTCGCATTGTCCCAATAACTGGGACATGATCACTTCCACAGTCTGCACCTGGCATGGACTTACAAGATGTTATAGAGTTACGGAAGCGTTCATGAATCAGTTTGTAATCTATTTGATTCCTGGTTCTGTCGCCAGGGCTTTTCCACGTCCAGCATCTTCTTGGATGGTTTTCAAACCATGTGTTCATGACAGCCAGCTTTTGTTCCTTGCACCATTCCGTGAGCCGCCCTCCTCTTTCGTTTCTCACTCCTATTCCAAATGGGCCAACTGTGGTTTCATCTTTCCCTTTTCCTACCTTTGAATTGAGGTCACCCATTATTATTCTGATATCTTGAGACTTCAGTTGCTTCATTGCCTTTTCGATATTTTCATAAAACTCCTCAATTTCTGCGTCATCTTTATCAGCTGTTGGTGCATATACTTGTACTATTCCAATGTCGAAAGGTGTACCCTTAAGTTTTACTATCAGGACTCTGTCATTTACAGTCCAGAAACCTTTGATGGTCTTTGAAGTTTCTTGATCTAGAATCATGCCAACTCCTTTCTGGTGTTGATCTCCTCCTGAGTAAAGAATGGTGTAGTTGTCGGATGTTATGCAGCCTGCTCCTTTCCGTCTCACTTCTGTAAGTCCTAGTATACTGAGGTTCATTCTTTCCATTTCCTGTTTGAGATTTTCCGATTTTCCTTTTTGTAGCATAGTCCGTACGTTCCATGTACCCATTCTGAGAAGTTTTCTGATGCGGACAGTCGCTGGATGACGATCGAAGGTTACCTGTCGCACATAATCCACCCTACCGAGCGAGGAACTTCCGGATAAACTGAGACACCAAGTACATCATTCAAATAAACAAAACAATAAGACGATAAACCTTGACAACAAAACACGAAGTCAATGAATATCTTAAATATATGATTATATGTTTAATATATTTAAATATCATATATTATGATATATTATTATCTTAAATCAAAAGAACGGCCTATCAAGCAGCCAAAATGATTTAGAATGGAAACAAAAGTACAAACAACAGAACAGTTACAAAATGTTTTTCTTTCGTCTGTTAATAGCATGAAAAACATACATGGAAAGATTGTGTCGGTGATTTTCATTTGTTCCTTTCAGTAATCTGGATCGTGTGATGCATTTTGATGCTTTAAGAAATTTCTCTCTTAAATGTGTATACAAACTTCAATCAAATATAAAGTGACATTCATTTTCTATTTTGTTCACACAGAAAGGACAGCTCTCTGTGTGTGTGTGTGTGTGTGTGTGTGTGTGTGTGTGTGTGTGTGTGTGTGTGTGTGTGTGTGTGTGTGCGTGTGTGAGAGAGAGAGAGAGAGAGAGGGGGGGGGAAGGGAGAGAGGGGGGGGGGGGAAGGGAGAGAGAGAGAGAACTCTGGAATGGTTTGTAAAGAGACCACTGAACCATATATGAATGGGATTGCTGAACAAATAAATGATTAATTATAAGAATACGTGGTAAATGTACACCTGTAACAAACAAAATACGAAACACAACCAGAAACAGAAACTAATGACTATGAGAAAAAAATGAAGACTTCATAATACTGTTTTAAAGGCTTTTCACAGCATAAAGATAAATTGCAAATGATATTAGAATTACTGCATGCAAGGAGTAATCAGTCTACATATATTACTCTGGCTAGTATATTTTGCAGGGATTGCCTATAATTTTGCAAAATATTGTTGTGTGTGTGTGTGTGTGTGGAGGGGGATTGTGAGGGACAGACAGACAGACAGACAGAGAGGAGAGGCAGACCGACAGACAGATAGACCAAAGTGAAATGATGAAGGAAACAGTGAGAGGGGATTTGAGGGGGGGGGGGGGGGGGGGGGGGCAGAGAGGAAAGGAGGGAGACAGACCAGAGTTGAGGAAGGAAACAGAGGATTGGGGGGGGGGGGGGGGGGGGGGCAGAGAGGAAAGGAGGGAGACAGACCAGAGTTGAGGAGGGAAACAGCGGACTTGAAGGTGCAAACATACTGATTAAATCCAAAGGCCATCAATTAACAGCCATAAAGACATACGCTATATAAAATGGCACGAGGCTACGAAAAACGAGTGGTAATGTCAGATCTAATAGACCCAACACACTGTATGAATTCGTGTTTGGTTTTTATTTTTTTAATTAACCATAAAAAGCACACACAAACTGATCTGCATACCTTGACACTGTGGTCATTTGCTGTCAGAACTTGGCGATTTACAGTCGGTGCACACATGTTGTAGAGTCTAGAATAAATGAATGTCGAACCCGGGATGGTGTGATACTAGACTACTCCAGATTTTGTTGAACTGTTTAGATGTGTGCAAAAGTCTGGTCACAATTTTATGCACTGGTTCCAAATATTCTTGTATTTTACAGGCCTAGTAAAATGATAATTTTAAGTTTCTCTCTCTCTACATACAAAACAACATCAAACACTCTATGCTTCATGCCTAAACCACGTCAAGCACTTTGCCTAGCTGCAATTCGCGCACACACACACACACACAGACACCAACACTCACAACCACATCACACACACATAAGACACCACACCACATCAGAACAACACACACACAGGCACACACTACAACGAGATGAGGTTCAGTCTTCTGTATGCGGTTCGAAGTAGTGACGACTGTATAGAGAAGGATTGCACAGGTACACTGATGTGCTTTTCTCATCCAAAGGAAGTACACCTGAAACCACCTACACTTCACATTAACAGGGTACACTGTGTGAGCAATTCTCTCACCCAGGGTACACCCTGAAACCACCACACATCCTGTAATGAAACAGTCCAGCTGGGGACACATCTTTCCTCCTTTCTCTTTCTTTCTATTTTCTACAAAGAAATGCGACATCGTTTCCTGACGCGAAAGCAGGATAGACTCTACTGTCAACTTCAAATCTATGTGGGTCATGATACTCTATGTGGTTACAAATCCTCGGGCATGAGCCTGGTGAATTAAGGGGAGGATTTGTACAATCTCTCCAGGTCAACTTAAGTACAGACTGCCAGTTGGTTAATTAATTCCTTGTGTATATAACATGCAGAAGTATCAAATTGCACTGATCAAGGATCACGATAATCTACCTTGTCAGCATTTGGATGGGTTACGAAACACGACAATACCAGCATAGAATCCACTGAAGTCTAGGATATGCGGTCATACCTCTGAGTTTGGTAAACAACTATCTGCTTGCAAAGCAAGGTGGAATCGCGTTGGTAGTGTATAGAGGTAACGCGCCACTGTCTAGATGCGAAAAGTTCGTGGTGGGGTGTCAGTGCCGTGTCATGTATCCGCGCGCGCGGACAGCTCTCTCGCGCGTCGAGCACTACATCGCACACCTTTAGAACTGAGTGGTGGTTGGGCGTAGTCTTTCGGATGTAGACGATAAAACGAGGTCCCTCTGTGTGTACACAAAATTTTCAGCGCAGTTAAAAGAACCCAGGCAACAAGGGAGTTGTCCTGCAAATATCTTAGAAAAAAAGCCACTCTGATAGGGAAACAAATACAGTTTTGTCTGCTCACTCTCTCACAGAAAAAAAAAACAAAAGGTGGCGTGCTTTTGTGCGACGGTTCTCCCGGGCTCTTAGTAGCAGCCCGAAATTTCGCAGAGAAAATCTCGTTACTTAAGTGGTATAAAATATAAATAATAAAATAAAAATAAGCCGCCTCACAGGTCTGACCTCAGGTCTAGTCGAAAGTACAAAAATATAAATTTTGCTATAAACAAAATAGAAGCAACATTATTCTGCACGAAAATTGACAGCACACAGGAGTAAAGTCCAACCTATGAAAAATTCTGCTTAATAAAAACCACAACCATGCATCCTTGGGCTTGGTTGGTCCAGTTCTGATTGTCGCGCTAATGTGTGATTTTACAGGGTTTTCCCTTAATTTCTACAGGGTTTCCCCGTAACTTTGCATGGGGTTTTCACCTTATTTGCATGGGGTTTTGGGGACACTGCGCTGAAGTTTCTTCACGACTCTCCTCTTTACTTGGTTGTTGTACCAAAGCTAGGTCTCTGCACAGGTTTGTACCTTCTTCCCTCTTGCCGTGTCCTTCTCCAATCTTACCACACATCACAGTCAGCGGACAGTGTCAATGATGCGCAAAGAACTGTGGTTGTTTACTCCCATTATTCTTGTGCTTTCCAGCTTTTTGTGCATCATTTTCTCTTAGCTTCCTCTCATTGGCCTGTCTGTCTGCAGCGACCATAGTTACACTGTGCTCTTGAGCGGCCATCACCACAGGTAGGAATCAAAGCAAATTTCATGCATCACATACATTGCACAGGCAAGCCTATCATGCACACCCACAAATCATCTTGCAAGGCAACAGCTATCATGAACAACACCACACACATAAACATCACATAACTCTTGTCTGCCACAGGCAACAGCTTCATGGAACCACACATCACATTTGCAACAGGCAACAGCTACATCGAACACCACACCACACAACATCAATCTAGCAAGGAAACAGCCTATACATGAAACCCTCTCACACAACAATCACATTAGCAAGGCAACTGCCTATCATGAACACACACCAATACATACATCTTGCACAGGACACAGTCTATCATGAAACAAACACACAATCACATCTTGCAAGGCAAAGCCTATCATGAAACACACTTCAACATCACATCTTTGCCCAGGCAAAGTCTTTATGATATATACACACATCACTTCTAAGCTCCATCTGGCATGAACAGCATTGTCGTTGTAACACAACACATCACATCACTTTGCCTACATGCAACAGCCTATCATGAACACACACACACACACTCATCACACCTTGCTACAGGCCACAGCCGCTAGGGGCCTTTCATTGAAAGGATCAGCCAGACTTGCCGGCTACGACAAGTTTACCAACAAGGCACTGGAGACAACCAGCAGAGGGATTGGGGCTGGCTGTGCCATGTTCATCAACCTGGTCAAGACTACTGCTGACACTAGCAGGGCACCGCCACAACACAACCACTCCTCAGCGGAGTTCAGGGAGCAGTGGCAGTACGAAGGGTGATCCCTGAATACCTTAGGACAAGAAGTTGGGTGATCCTGACCCTACATGAAGACAGAAAGGGTCATCCCTCGCACTACACTGACTACAGGAACAGAAGGGTTGATCCCTGCACTCACACTGTATAACAGAAGGGTGATCCCTGCACTACATAAGACAGAGGGTGAATCCTGCATACACTGACTAAGAACCCCCCCCCCCCGAAGGGTGTCCCATTGGCCCTCCTACACTAATGGTCAGGATAGTGAGTGATCCCATGCAAGATATATGTCTAGTTGGCTGATCCTGTCACTACAATGACTGACAAGAAAGAAGGGTGGATACCTGCAATACACTAAGAGCTTTGAAGGTGAATCCAATTGCTTCTACAAAGGACTTAGTCAGAGAGAGGTGGTTGTAACTGCACTACACTATAGATTGAAGGGTGATCCTGCACTACATAGTCAGAAGGATGATACCTATGTCTCCTCTAGACAGATAAGGGTGTAGACCTGCTAAGAAACTATGAACAGTAAGGGGTGATTCCCTGATATTCTATGATATGTACTGTTGGGGGATCACGGACTTTCTCGTAGTCTGATAGGGTGTATCCTGACACTTTCATCATAGCTGGAGGCTGATCGGACATACTCTACTCTAAGACAGATGGGTGATCCCTGCATACGCCTAGACTGAAGGGTGATCCCTGACATACACTATAGACAGAAGGGAACTGATCCTGAACTACACATAAGACAGAAGGGTGATCCTGCACTAAAATAGACTGAGGCTGATCCCATGCACTAACTAGACAGAAGGGTGATCTGCACTACACTAAGGACAGAAGGGTGATCTGCACTACACTAACTGGATCTAAGACAGAAGGGTGATCCTGCATTACACTAGACAGTGGTGTAGTCGCTGTGTGTGTGGTGTAAGACTGTTAAGGGTGATCTCATTGCAATATAATGACTATGACAGAAGTGTGTGTCTCTGAACTACCACTAGACAGAAGGGTGATCTGCTTACACTAAGACAGAAAGAGGTGATCCTCATACACTTAGACGAAGGGTGATCCCATGCACAACATAAGATCAGAAGGGTGAGCCATAACTACACTAAGACTGAAGGTGATCCCTGCACTATCACGCTAACTAAGACAGAAGGGTGATCTGCACTTACACTAAGACAGAAGGGTGATCCATGACATACAACTAGACAGAAGTGTGCTCCCTGCACTCAAAACTTTAGAAGAAGGGGATCAGATATAACTAAGCCACAGTTCGCATCCTCCTTCGCATGCCTGTGGCGGAAGCACATGGCCTCCACCACAACGCGCACCTCTCACAGCACAAATGGGGGTAGGTTCTGACACGGTGAGTATGGCAGAAAAACTGTAACAGGTACACACTCACATTATATATAATAACAGTTAAGAATAAGATTAAACGTCACAGCAACACATCTATGGTGACATTCTTGACATTTACAGACTGTGTCAAGTGTACACAATTCAATTAATGCTACTATAATCTGCTTCTGATAATATCAGATTGAGAGTTTACACAATGTACACCATCTTATGCTACACATCTCACTTCGACATCGTAAAGATCTGTGAAAGTTTACACTATGTACAAATCATTATGTACACATCTGTTGACATGTATCAGATCTGTGACGTTTACTAACTTACGGTTTGTTGTCTGTTGTTGTTGTGGTCAGTTTGTATTCCTTGGTGGCTAGAGCTTCCAAGACTTGAACCATGGTGAGAGTTGTACAATGTTGCGACTGTCGTGTTCTCTTCACCGCTGTAGGTACCTCCAACTCTAGCTTCCAGTACAAACAACTCACCCTACACATTCTGCAAGCAATACATGGGGAAATCAGCGTATGTTTCAAAATTTTTCATATGACAAAAGATTGATTCAAACAACACAAAACACCAAAAACCCACCAGCAAAACAAATACATTGACCCTTGTTCCTCCTTTCACCCCTCACCAACAAAAAGCCCGGACCTATGGCCCTTTATGGCATAAAAAAAGCAAAATAAAAGCCAGTAGCTATAGCCTGCTGGCTATGTTACTCAAAAGTGCAGAGTGCGGGATGTAAAGATGAAGATATATAAGAGATAGAATGACAAAACAACTCCCACAAGCAAACTCATGAAATTTTGGATGTTTTGTATAACATTGCTGCAGTACCGTTGGTCAGGGTCCAATGTGCCATGGTCACTAGGGCAAGGAAGCACTTCACTTCTCCTCTTTCTTACACACACACAATCTATTCGAACGACAGGCAAAAAAACACATGACCATATGCTTACATGCACACGTCTTGTGCTGCATGCACTCACACATAACAGAGATAATAAGTGGACACAATATGCTATATCTACTCATCCCCCTCCCCCCATAAATAAAAAATTGAGTTGCCGTAGTAAAAACCCTATGTGCCTATCTGCCACTGCAGAACTTAGTTTGTTTCGAAATGGTTTTTAGTTATTAAAAAAAATAATAATAAAGAGTATTCTAAACACGCTTGATTCATATCTATACCTGAGAACAAACAATTTTCTTTATAAATTCATCCCCCCCCCTTTTTTTTTTTTTTTCATTAAACACACCCCATTTCCCCCACCCCCCTTTTGTACCACAAAATTCGCATTCTCTCCTAAACAAATGTACCTCAACTTCCTTTCACTTCTCGCTGGCTAAGTGCTCCTGCCACATCTGTGCTCAGCATCAATGTGTACACGCTATTGTCCTAGTGATGTTGAGACAGAGGGAATCACTCTCCCTCGCGGGGCGCGCCTCATTGCTTCTGCAGATGCTCCGCCTCGCGTCGCATGCTGCTCCGACCTGCGATCCGCCTGTACTGCAATCTATATAATGACTCCACGAATGATGTAGTAACGGTTGCACAACCACAATGTTATTTCGCTTTCCTGTTACAACAATGTTACTTGCTATACCCGCGTGTCCTACAATCAATGTGTCCTGCCTATTTCCGGCTTAACAAAAAATGTGCGTGCTTCTACCCCTAGTTTATAGTCATTGTATTGCTCTAACCAGTTATACTAGCTATGGGTTGCTTACACGCGAGCTCAAGTCACAATGTCGTACTTCGCGCACGCCTACACGGTTACACAATCATGTCATTGTGCAGATTCCTCGGCTTACAAACAGGTAATGCTCTATGTTACAACTCTATGTATTGCTTGTTATCAAGGTGTTGCTTCTACCATGTTACTAACCAGATATGTTGCTCTACCTTGTTACAATCAATGTGTTGCTCTACTGTTACACATTGGGTTGCTTACTGTTAACACAATGTATTGCTCTACCTGTTACAACCAAGTCGTGCTCTAACTGTTACATCTAGGTGTGTGCTATACTGTACAATCAATGTTGTTGTATATTACGCCTGGTACAACAATGTGTTGCTTCTACCTGTTACAACCAATGTTGTTGCTTTTACCTGTTACAATATGTGTTGTTACCTGTTACATCCCTCCTCTCCATTCTAGATCATCACAGCTGCTGAAGTACTGCCATTCCCCACAGCTTTCAGCGAAACAGACACAAAAGGACTACCACTTGTTGCTACAGAACACGATGTTCGGCCATGGTTCGCCTATGAATGACTCACAGGTACGACAACCGACTCTGACCTAATGAACTAGTTACCTTGTTCTCATGGTTTTAGTCCAGGTTCGATTTATATTCAGCAGTGGAGCTATCTGTGTGACATATATATTAGTAAATAATATAATTGATTATTATCATAACAATGACATAACAGTCGTAAATATGATAATACTACATATCAATGATGTACATCAGTAAGAAAATAATTATGATAAACTCATCTAACAATGTCGTAGCTTCAGTATATACATAATATATGATATAACTATAATCAATGACATAACATCCATTAAATAATGATAATATCATAAACTCTGAGTAACATCAGTAAATAATAATGATGAATTCGTAGAACTATGACATTACATCAGTAATAATAATACCTTAATAACAATGATTCAGTAAATAAATAATAAATAGTTATATACTCATAATACAATAAAAGGACAACGAGAAAAGCTAAGCACAGCCCCACAACATCTGATCGTGATTCTTCACACACTCATCTAAGCAACAGAAACCACACGACACACGCATAAGAAATACAACTGTAACCACTACCGTAATAAGTAACACACAAAAACGTTAACCACATCAACATAACGCGATATCACACTCAATCACATAGAATACACCAAACAACTGAAACCACTTAACTCACTCAAAAGAATACTTCTTACAACAATGGAACCACACCAAACTCAAGAATCAAATGAAACTCACCACTACACAATAGTAAAATACTTCAACAGATAACAACATCACTACTCAAAGAAAGCAACAATCAACAGAAATCACACCAACACAAAGAAATACAAAAACGGAAACCTATGCCAACACAAAGTAGACAACAAAGATAAACACATCAAATCAAAGAAAACAACTGAAACTCACACCTAACACAAAGAAAAACATACATGAAACACAGCAACACAAGAGAAATGAACAAACGGAAGAATAAATGAACCACGCACACAAATGGATTTTTTTATTGTTAACAACGACTTAGCACCATTCCGACAGAATTACAATGAATCTCTGCAACATTAAAGACTTACTGAGACTGAAATCCCTGCTAAATTGATACAATGGTAACTGCATCCTAACTAATGAATCCACAACATAGAACAACTGGAACACACACTCAATAGAACTCTAACAATCAAATCTAGAACCCACAACACAAATGATACAAACACCGAAACAGATAGAAACATACTAGCAATATAGAGAGAATTCCTTCACTACTAACAACAGAAACAAACAACAAAGATCTATACAACAAAACGGAAACCACACTCCGCACACAGAGTGGTGAGGAAACATTACAAAAGGAAAAACAATGGAACCATCTAACAACACACAAGAATGTTATTCAACAACGAAAACCCCAACACAGAAAGCAATACACGGCATTGGAACCACGCAGCACAAGAATACTAACTTGATACCCATCATAACACAGAAAAAAAA
Organism: Rapana venosa; assembly: GCA_028751875.1. Taxonomy (NCBI): domain Eukaryota; kingdom Metazoa; phylum Mollusca; class Gastropoda; order Neogastropoda; family Muricidae; genus Rapana; species Rapana venosa. Next base: position 75,646,281 of record CM054139.1, read on the forward strand.
CAAGTGAAACACGAACAAAAGGAAAAAACGGAACTGAAGCATCAAAACAAAGAATACATTGAAATATACCAACATACACAATGATAACAACACTGAAACCCAACAAAGAAAACGGAACTGAACTACCACACATGGTCTACCACCTGTATAACATCCAACACAATAGAATACAACTGAAACCACTCAGCAATACAACGAAACTAACAGCTGACCCACACCAGACAAGAAAACACGACTGACACACAACCAACACAAAAGATCTACAATGGGCAAACTCCACAGCACAACGATACTACAAAACATCCACACCAGCTACTAGATATATCCTGAAACACCACATACAAAAAAATTAAACACACAGCTAAAGAAATTATCTTACAACACATTGAATACCACACTTAGCCAAGAATACAATAACTCGAAACATCACACAGTCACAAAGAATTACACACAACACAAACAAGCTATCAATGCTAACCATCCATCAGAGACACCACCAGGAAATAAGCTAATTGTGAGATCACAAACTATGCATAATTCAATTTTTAGTAAACCTATTTCTACACACCTACATTCCCACCTTTTTTTCTAAACAATAATATCATTTAAATTCTTTCGAAAAAGAGCCGTACAAAAAACAACAAAACCCACCCCTCACCCCCCCCTCAAAAAAAAAAAAAACACCAAACAAGCTACAATAATTTCTAATATTTGCAGCATGAAATCTAGCAACCATTTAACTCCCTTACTCGCGCTCCTTCCTGTTATCCTCCCCACATCCACAGAGGTTGAAATGTACACATCAAGAGAGAAATGTCCCACATCCAGGAAAGAATGTCCCACATCCCACAGGATGTATATGTCCACATCCACAGAAGAGAAAATGTCCCAATCCACGGGAGAGAAATGTACATCACAGGAGAGAAAGTCCACTCAGGAAGAAATTTACCACACACCAAGAGAAATGTCCCCAATCACAGATAAACACAGAGAGAAAATTTCCTACATCCCATCTCAAACTCTGCTGTAAACTGTCCACATCAACACAGATTAAACACAGATGAGAAATGTCCCATTCACAGATGAGAAATGTCCACACATCACACAGGAGAGAAGTTTGTCAAATCACTCTAGGAAGAATGTCCTCAAATACTCAGTAATAAAAAGAGAGAATGTCCCCACTATCAAACTCTGCACTAATGTACCCTTCATTCATCTAGAGAGAATGTACCCAAACATCACAAGATGAGGACTTTACCCACATCACTGAATATGAGAGAATGTTTCCCATAAGATTCAACCAATCATAGGAAGAGTCAAATATCACTGTGTGAAATTTCCACTCCCTCACAAGATGAGCAAATGTCTTAGAATCACACAGATAACACAAGAGAAAGTCCTACATTCAACAGATGAGATCACATAGAGTTAATTGTCAACACCACACAGGTAAACACTGTGAGAAATTTCAAAATCAACACTAAACACTAGAAGAGAATCAGCACCAACATCAGACACAGAGATGAAAGTCCAACATCAACAGAGAGAAATGTCCCAAACATCACACTGTTGTGAATTAATTCCCAATATACAGATAAAAACAGAGCGTAAATGTTATACTTACAACAGATAAACACAGAGAGAATGTTTTAAATACACACAAGATAGATACAGAGAGAAATGTCAACATCATACACATCATACCACATAATGGAAAATTTTCTAAATCACTCAGTTAACACAGAGCGCTGACCATAAATTAAACAGCAGAGTAAATTATTCCAATCACACAAGAGAGAATGTCTACATTACACAGCGAGAAATGTCCTCAATATCACGAGAATAATTTCACATACAACACCATTAATATCGTGAATCTTCTAATTCATTTAATCAATAATATATTAGTATAAAATACCCATAATATTTTAATAGGACAATTTCAATTAACTACCATATTTTTAATATTCAATTTCTCTTCCTTAATATAATATGCCATATATATTTACATTATCTACTACATAATCTTTATCCGTCATAAAAATTTCATTTATACTACTCTTTATTTACTCATTTCCAATTATTCTAACTCTCTAATCATTTTCATTATGATATTGCAATATATCTACTCAAATTTTATACAACTACTGTTGTTTGTGTTAAAAAAAATTTATATGTATTACATAATCTTACACATCTCTAAATCACAAAACAAAATACCTTATATAACTTATTAACATCAATAAAAACATTTCTATTTAATAATTTCCCAAACATTTTTCCAAAATCTTATCCATTAAATGCTTATCCATCCATTCCTTCTCCCAAAATATATCTCACTCCTTATTACAAATATTAAACAATATACCCCACATTCTTTCATACTCTTCTTCAAACATCATTCCAATATCTGTTCAATCATTCTTTCATCCATTCTTTTCATAGTTTCACTACTTTTTACCAAAATATAGACCCATATAAACTCATTTATGTATAACCTTTTATTATAAACCTACTCCATCAATATTCTTTGTATAATGTATACACTAGTTGTTATAACACTGACTTTCATATCCTCCACCATTTAATAGGAAGCTTTTAATTTTCACTTATATCAATGATGACTTTTACTTTATTGAGACTGTATTGTTTCTAAAGCAGCCTCTTTACAATACACTATTGTCTTATCACATCATCCATTAAATAACTATATGCTATAAACACACTTGTATTACTACACACTTTTTATCAACTCTCATTACCATAACTAATTCATTCTTCCACTCGCACCTCCCATGTACAAGACATATTTTGCATCCACGCACTCTAGAAAATAACTCTTTTGCAAACAATCCACCTTCCTTGTACAGCACAAATGTCTGCTTTCCACAGACTCCTGTACAATATTCCGATTTCATCTACTTATCGACATTCAATCTACTGTACGCAAGATAGTCAAACGATATGTCATAATGACTATATTCCTGTACAGATGCCCACCGTACTGTCATCATCATGGCTTCATTCTTTCCCGATGCATGTACTGTAATCACATGATGTCACCTCGCCTTCTCCACGTGCTACGACTGTATCATCAATGATAATATGCTATTCCTTGCTAAAGATACCTGTTACAAAGATACCAGCTTGTCATCACATGACTATCATCTCTGTTACCGATGCCTACGTACTGTCATACATGAGCTAAATCATCTCCTGTACAATGATTGCAATTCTATACAAGATGCACACGATGTCCATCATATACTGTCACCTCCCATTAAGATTAGCTTCATTCCTTACTATCATCTCCCTTAACATGTTTCATGACTTTATCACATGTACTATCACCTTCCCTGTACCAAAGATGCCTCGACTGTCATCTAAATGACTACATCTCCTTGTAATATGTCCACGACAGCCAATACATTACTATCATTCACTAACAAGCAGCACTGTACTGTCAACAGATGTATCTCCAGACGCATTTTTGAATAATGCATGTCGTTTATTCCACTTCATGTTCAACGCAGACATCCTATTACTGAGACTCAAACTAACCTCCCTCTTTATTCAAAACGCGTATATTGCTACACCCTTGCAACATGACAAAAGGACCATGTAGATGCATGATTTTATATAGTGATATGTAAATATGAGGGGTTGATGGGTTTCGCTTGTCCCAGGGCTACAGACTCATTCCCAGGTGATCATGGTGACAAAGAAGATGATCGTCACATTATGTGAGGACGTACATTCACACTCTATGCAAGAGATTGTCTCGTTAGTGACTGACTGAACTGGGTTGTGGGTCTGGTGTTTGGAATGCCGAGGGCCATGTAAGACCTGACGTGCCGGGTCACTATTTAGGCTGAGGGTTGTAAAAGCATTGGTTTGAGTAGTTTAAATGGACAAGACTATAACGTAGAATTTATGGATTATGACTACCTTATTAAAAATATTTTCTCCCGGGAAATAAAAGTATCTTATAGGTTGTTGGAGTTGGTGTGTGGTCGGTGGGGACAGGTCTACTTTTGTCAAGTTTCTTGGCAAGGTGTATTGTCTTTTTACATTGGGGTCACTGCATGGGGATGGCGCTGGCTTGAAGCAGTATTTCTATTTGTGAAAATAGAAGCTTTGCTTTGGCAATCTTTATGTCCACAGAGGGATTGGGGGGCGATGTTCACATGCTCGTTACCTTTTTGTGGGAGAATGTTTGCTTGAGTTCAAGGAGGCTATGTAAGGAGAAGGTCAGAAGAGTGGAACAGTTGGCGCTGAGCAACGGAAAAACATTAGCGCTCTCGCGTCACTCCGGGATCACAACGCCTACAGGCCACGTAAGACTTCGTTTGAAGGTTACGTACAAGCAATTGGACATAGCAGCAGCCACGACTCCTGAAGTTTCTCTCTGTGAACGTCAGTGCTGTTCTCGTACTCTCGACGTACTGTTATGGTGAGATTTTGCGGTCTTCAGTCCTGCATCTTAAGTCAGTCCCACAGCTGCAGACTCAAGACATGATAGTCAACAGCCAGAATCGTATACTCATCTTATGGTTGGAAAACCGTTCCAGGAGGACAGGGCAAACGCAGAACCATGGAGTCTACCACCCCAAGTCAGAGTGTCCAATAAACCCGAGCCCGTCAGTAGCAAGGCTTCTTACACGTTTTGTTCGTTCGGCTCGCGTTAACATGCGGCGGCTGTTTCACATTTGATGATCGTCTGCTCCTTAGGTGCTGATCCAGCTGTGTGCATGTTCATTGTGTGAGGACCAAGGATGTGTGTGTGTGTGTGTGTGTGTGAGTGTGTGTGTGTGTGTGTGATTAAAGGAATAACCACCCAGCCATTTGATTAATCGTGCATCCATTGTATCCAGTCATTTCTTTGGCAAGTAGGCTGAGTAAGTTTTTTTAAAAATTTTCTCTTACCGATATTTACAGCAATTCTCAAGTTCGAAGGCGGTGTCGTGGCTTTCATTTGTTACTGCCTTCCTATGATGTATGTTCCTGGCAGCTCGTTCCAATAACATAGACTTAGTCCACAGCTTTTTTCCATAGGTTTTTTTGAAACTTATGTCCTTCTGGAAATCAAATGCATAATTTACATTTGTCCATCTCTCGTGCCCCTGCCTAGCAATGTACTAATATGCCCTATTGCAGAATTGAAGGGTGTCGACACACACCATTATGGAGTGCCATGATTTGTAACCTACACTCTCAGGGCAAGTATACTAATCAGCATTCACCTTATCTGCGTTCTCGTGTCCGCTCCTAGATATTCGTTGTCGGTGCCCCCATCCTCGTGACTAGCCTAACAATCCCAGGCTGTCTGTCTGTGCACTGTCAGCGGGAGAGGCAGGCAGGCTGAAGGCAGTACAGGCAGGCAGGAGGGCAGGACAGGCAGGCAGGCAGGCAGGCAGGCGGCCATCTTTTCATGCTGGGAGGCCGCCTAGGCTTTCCTTTATAACAACAGACCATGCAATGACCCAGGGCAGGTCAAGAAGCAGGCGGTGGACATATCACTTGTGCGCTATTAGATCTGGCCTCCAGAAAATATTGAAACATACATATACAACACAAAAGACTATTGTACGCATCCTGTCCGCCTTGAATTCACCAGATAGAAAGCAAACATCCCCTCCAATAACATTACACCCCTCCCACCACCGTACTGCCTCAACTTGGTTACTATACAGCCACCCCTTCCCTCCCTCAATCTACTAACTGTTACAGCCCCCTTCCTCTCCCTCACTACTCAACTGTTACTTACAGCCACCCTTCCTCCCCCTCTCATATGTTACAGCCACCCCTCCTCCCACCCTCATGTTCAGATCACCCCTTTCCCTTCCTTCGATCAATGTACGCACCCATAAAACCCCCTTACTAATCAATTGTTACTTACAGCACCCCTTCTCCCCCTTATTATATCAAATGTTTACGCCCCCCCTTCCCTCCTTACTACTAACTGTACGCCACCCCTTCCTCCCATATACTCAACTGTTACAGCACCCCTTCCCACTTCACTTTAAGCCACCTCTTCCCAGACCCCTACATATCAACTGTTACAGCCACCCCTTCTCCCCCCTTACTACACAAAAAAAATTACTGTTACCAGACCACCCCCTTCCTCCCCTTGTACTACTAATCTGTTACAGGCAACCCCTCCCTCCCGCCCTTATCTATCAACTGTTACTTTACAGCCACCCCTTCCTCCCCTTACTTACTCAAATCGGTTTACAGCCACCCTTTCCCTCCCCTTACTACTCAAATGTTACTTCAGCACCCCTTCCTCCCCCTTACTACTTCAACTGTTCTCGTCCACACCCTTCATTCTTCACACTTACTACTCAACTTGTTACAGACCCCTTCCTCCCCCCTTACTACTCAACTGTTACAGCTACCCCTTCTCCCCCTCACTCTAAACTGTTACTGACTGCCACCCCCATTCCCCTCCCCCCCCCCCCCCTTTACTCAAATGTTACAGGACAGTATTTGTGCATAAACGGTCTTCTCGTGTTTTGTTGTCGTGCAACTACACTGAAACTGGCTGGTATGAAAGAGTGATTTATCATGCTTGTTTTGATAGATACAATCGCCCCGGTGTTTACAAGTAGTTCACTCCCAATGAAAGGAAAACAAAATTAGATACAGCCAGTAACATGACTGAAATCACTGCACACACACTTGACACATAGCCTAATAGCATGCATGCAACACCACACACGTAGCAGAGGGTTCAAGACAGTTCGACTTCATTGTCTGGTTCCATGAATCGTGGTGCAGATTCCTGGTAGCAGTTCATAGGAGGAATTAAGGATGGGGTTTTTTATGACCCCCAGGTTTACTTCATGTGTCAAAAACTGTCCAGTGCCTTAATTCCTTGTATAGTAATATTATAAAGCAGAAGATTTAAATATGCACATCAGAAACAATCCATCAACTCGTAGTCAGCTTCATGTGGGCTATGAAAACACAAACACACCAGCAGGCATTCCGTAACAAAACATGAGTGCCTGAAGTGGGAAAGTGTCAGCTGAGGCAGCAAGGGCAGACCTTTTCCTGCAGAGTGACATGCATAGATAAGGACCAAACCACTACACACCACTCGCTCAGTTACGCAAAGTGAGAGAGAAGGATAACACAACACACAATGCTGGGCACACATGTACATAGCACAGGCCCATGATTCAATGTTACATCTGTAAATAATAGTTTTACTCTGCGCCAAGCTTCCCAGCCTTTCTGCTCCTTGTGTCACATCCTTTACCCCTATCCACCATCACATTACCCCCTCTCCCCACCCGCTACCCCCAACATCATTACCCTCTCCCCACCCACAGCGACATGCAAACTGATGTTGAACCGAACACAGAGCAAGAAAGGTGTAGATCCCATGGAAGGAAATAAACTCTGTCTGAAGTCTTTTCAAATTTTTTAGTAGTGACTTACATCATCTAGTCCAGTATGCTATGATTTTGGTGGTCATATTTTTCTTTAATGGATAACGTTATCCTCCCTGCTCCAATACAGTTCAAATTTAATATGCGTATCTAGGGAGTGGTTGGTGGGCACTGAAAAAGTTGGGCAGGGAATGATGATGCGCGATTCTTATGCGAGGTGTGAAAGCAGATCACAATCAGATGCACTTGTGTGAAAATAAATACGGCATTGAAGGTAGGTGATGTGTGTTTTGTGAGCATGAGTGCATGCGTTGCATATACTTTGATTATTTTTCTGACTTCCTTTTATTTTTTTTGGCCATACTCATGTGTCACTTGGATGATAGCACTTAATCTCCATGTGCATGAGAATGCTAGGTGTGATCTCCCCCTCTGCTGGTCTCAATCTCTTTCTCTCCTTGTTTCCTCTATTCCTCTTCCTATCTCTCTTGTCATGTGGCTGTCTCCAGCCTTTACAGCGATTTTTCAGTCAGGAGACAAATGACTTGATGGATTGATGATGCATGTTTATTCTAAAATAATTTACAAACTCTCTCTGTGTGTCTCACTGTGTGGGATAGCTGTGAGAATTGTGCATGTGTTTTTAGGTACAACGGTCTGTGTGTGTGTGTGTTTGTGTGTGTGTGTGGTCACGGTGTTTTGTGGATCTGTGGGTCTGTAGTGTGTGGGGTTATGTGTGTGTGTGTGAGTGTGTGTTGTGTAGTGCATGTGTGTGTGTGTGTGAGTGCATGTGTTTGTAGCGTTTGTGTGTGTGTGTGATGTTGTATCTTTTGTGTGCAGTGCATGTAGTGTGTGTGCTGATGTGTGCATTAGGGTGTATTGTGTGGATAGTGTTATGCCACTTGTGCATACCTAGAGATACAATATTGTGTAGTGCAAGTCAGAATAATGGTGCGTGTATTTGTTCGTATTGCCTAACAATAATGAATTAAATTTCAACTAAGTAGTATCTGTGTGGTGTGTATTTGTGCATGTGTTCATTAATTTACAGTTGTATGTGCGTTCGTGGGGTTTGTTATGAGGGATGTTGCATGAAAAACAAACACGAACAAAGGTCCTTGCAATTCACAAATAATATTTTCCTACTCTTAACACAAACAATTCCGATCAAACATATGAAAAACTATCCTTTTTATCATACCGAGACACTTGTGCAGGTATGTATGCACTAAACACACACAAATCTCTCTCTCTCTACATACAAAACAACATCAAACACTCTATGCTTCATGCCTAAACCACGTCAAGCACTTTGCCTAGCTGCAATTCGCGCACACACACACACACACAGACACCAACACTCACAACCACATCACACACACATAAGACACCACACCACATCAGAACAACACACACACAGGCACACACTACAACGAGATGAGGTTCAGTCTTCTGTATGCGGTTCGAAGTAGTGACGACTGTATAGAGAAGGATTGCACAGGTACACTGATGTGCTTTTCTCATCCAAAGGAAGTACACCTGAAACCACCTACACTTCACATTAACAGGGTACACTGTGTGAGCAATTCTCTCACCCAGGGTACACCCTGAAACCACCACACATCCTGTAATGAAACAGTCCAGCTGGGGACACATCTTTCCTCCTTTCTCTTTCTTTCTATTTTCTACAAAGAAATGCGACATCGTTTCCTGACGCGAAAGCAGGATAGACTCTACTGTCAACTTCAAATCTATGTGGGTCATGATACTCTATGTGGTTACAAATCCTCGGGCATGAGCCTGGTGAATTAAGGGGAGGATTTGTACAATCTCTCCAGGTCAACTTAAGTACAGACTGCCAGTTGGTTAATTAATTCCTTGTGTATATAACATGCAGAAGTATCAAATTGCACTGATCAAGGATCACGATAATCTACCTTGTCAGCATTTGGATGGGTTACGAAACACGACAATACCAGCATAGAATCCACTGAAGTCTAGGATATGCGGTCATACCTCTGAGTTTGGTAAACAACTATCTGCTTGCAAAGCAAGGTGGAATCGCGTTGGTAGTGTATAGAGGTAACGCGCCACTGTCTAGATGCGAAAAGTTCGTGGTGGGGTGTCAGTGCCGTGTCATGTATCCGCGCGCGCGGACAGCTCTCTCGCGCGTCGAGCACTACATCGCACACCTTTAGAACTGAGTGGTGGTTGGGCGTAGTCTTTCGGATGTAGACGATAAAACGAGGTCCCTCTGTGTGTACACAAAATTTTCAGCGCAGTTAAAAGAACCCAGGCAACAAGGGAGTTGTCCTGCAAATATCTTAGAAAAAAAGCCACTCTGATAGGGAAACAAATACAGTTTTGTCTGCTCACTCTCTCACAGAAAAAAAAAACAAAAGGTGGCGTGCTTTTGTGCGACGGTTCTCCCGGGCTCTTAGTAGCAGCCCGAAATTTCGCAGAGAAAATCTCGTTACTTAAGTGGTATAAAATATAAATAATAAAATAAAAATAAGCCGCCTCACAGGTCTGACCTCAGGTCTAGTCGAAAGTACAAAAATATAAATTTTGCTATAAACAAAATAGAAGCAACATTATTCTGCACGAAAATTGACAGCACACAGGAGTAAAGTCCAACCTATGAAAAATTCTGCTTAATAAAAACCACAACCATGCATCCTTGGGCTTGGTTGGTCCAGTTCTGATTGTCGCGCTAATGTGTGATTTTACAGGGTTTTCCCTTAATTTCTACAGGGTTTCCCCGTAACTTTGCATGGGGTTTTCACCTTATTTGCATGGGGTTTTGGGGACACTGCGCTGAAGTTTCTTCACGACTCTCCTCTTTACTTGGTTGTTGTACCAAAGCTAGGTCTCTGCACAGGTTTGTACCTTCTTCCCTCTTGCCGTGTCCTTCTCCAATCTTACCACACATCACAGTCAGCGGACAGTGTCAATGATGCGCAAAGAACTGTGGTTGTTTACTCCCATTATTCTTGTGCTTTCCAGCTTTTTGTGCATCATTTTCTCTTAGCTTCCTCTCATTGGCCTGTCTGTCTGCAGCGACCATAGTTACACTGTGCTCTTGAGCGGCCATCACCACAGGTAGGAATCAAAGCAAATTTCATGCATCACATACATTGCACAGGCAAGCCTATCATGCACACCCACAAATCATCTTGCAAGGCAACAGCTATCATGAACAACACCACACACATAAACATCACATAACTCTTGTCTGCCACAGGCAACAGCTTCATGGAACCACACATCACATTTGCAACAGGCAACAGCTACATCGAACACCACACCACACAACATCAATCTAGCAAGGAAACAGCCTATACATGAAACCCTCTCACACAACAATCACATTAGCAAGGCAACTGCCTATCATGAACACACACCAATACATACATCTTGCACAGGACACAGTCTATCATGAAACAAACACACAATCACATCTTGCAAGGCAAAGCCTATCATGAAACACACTTCAACATCACATCTTTGCCCAGGCAAAGTCTTTATGATATATACACACATCACTTCTAAGCTCCATCTGGCATGAACAGCATTGTCGTTGTAACACAACACATCACATCACTTTGCCTACATGCAACAGCCTATCATGAACACACACACACACACTCATCACACCTTGCTACAGGCCACAGCCGCTAGGGGCCTTTCATTGAAAGGATCAGCCAGACTTGCCGGCTACGACAAGTTTACCAACAAGGCACTGGAGACAACCAGCAGAGGGATTGGGGCTGGCTGTGCCATGTTCATCAACCTGGTCAAGACTACTGCTGACACTAGCAGGGCACCGCCACAACACAACCACTCCTCAGCGGAGTTCAGGGAGCAGTGGCAGTACGAAGGGTGATCCCTGAATACCTTAGGACAAGAAGTTGGGTGATCCTGACCCTACATGAAGACAGAAAGGGTCATCCCTCGCACTACACTGACTACAGGAACAGAAGGGTTGATCCCTGCACTCACACTGTATAACAGAAGGGTGATCCCTGCACTACATAAGACAGAGGGTGAATCCTGCATACACTGACTAAGAACCCCCCCCCCCCGAAGGGTGTCCCATTGGCCCTCCTACACTAATGGTCAGGATAGTGAGTGATCCCATGCAAGATATATGTCTAGTTGGCTGATCCTGTCACTACAATGACTGACAAGAAAGAAGGGTGGATACCTGCAATACACTAAGAGCTTTGAAGGTGAATCCAATTGCTTCTACAAAGGACTTAGTCAGAGAGAGGTGGTTGTAACTGCACTACACTATAGATTGAAGGGTGATCCTGCACTACATAGTCAGAAGGATGATACCTATGTCTCCTCTAGACAGATAAGGGTGTAGACCTGCTAAGAAACTATGAACAGTAAGGGGTGATTCCCTGATATTCTATGATATGTACTGTTGGGGGATCACGGACTTTCTCGTAGTCTGATAGGGTGTATCCTGACACTTTCATCATAGCTGGAGGCTGATCGGACATACTCTACTCTAAGACAGATGGGTGATCCCTGCATACGCCTAGACTGAAGGGTGATCCCTGACATACACTATAGACAGAAGGGAACTGATCCTGAACTACACATAAGACAGAAGGGTGATCCTGCACTAAAATAGACTGAGGCTGATCCCATGCACTAACTAGACAGAAGGGTGATCTGCACTACACTAAGGACAGAAGGGTGATCTGCACTACACTAACTGGATCTAAGACAGAAGGGTGATCCTGCATTACACTAGACAGTGGTGTAGTCGCTGTGTGTGTGGTGTAAGACTGTTAAGGGTGATCTCATTGCAATATAATGACTATGACAGAAGTGTGTGTCTCTGAACTACCACTAGACAGAAGGGTGATCTGCTTACACTAAGACAGAAAGAGGTGATCCTCATACACTTAGACGAAGGGTGATCCCATGCACAACATAAGATCAGAAGGGTGAGCCATAACTACACTAAGACTGAAGGTGATCCCTGCACTATCACGCTAACTAAGACAGAAGGGTGATCTGCACTTACACTAAGACAGAAGGGTGATCCATGACATACAACTAGACAGAAGTGTGCTCCCTGCACTCAAAACTTTAGAAGAAGGGGATCAGATATAACTAAGCCACAGTTCGCATCCTCCTTCGCATGCCTGTGGCGGAAGCACATGGCCTCCACCACAACGCGCACCTCTCACAGCACAAATGGGGGTAGGTTCTGACACGGTGAGTATGGCAGAAAAACTGTAACAGGTACACACTCACATTATATATAATAACAGTTAAGAATAAGATTAAACGTCACAGCAACACATCTATGGTGACATTCTTGACATTTACAGACTGTGTCAAGTGTACACAATTCAATTAATGCTACTATAATCTGCTTCTGATAATATCAGATTGAGAGTTTACACAATGTACACCATCTTATGCTACACATCTCACTTCGACATCGTAAAGATCTGTGAAAGTTTACACTATGTACAAATCATTATGTACACATCTGTTGACATGTATCAGATCTGTGACGTTTACTAACTTACGGTTTGTTGTCTGTTGTTGTTGTGGTCAGTTTGTATTCCTTGGTGGCTAGAGCTTCCAAGACTTGAACCATGGTGAGAGTTGTACAATGTTGCGACTGTCGTGTTCTCTTCACCGCTGTAGGTACCTCCAACTCTAGCTTCCAGTACAAACAACTCACCCTACACATTCTGCAAGCAATACATGGGGAAATCAGCGTATGTTTCAAAATTTTTCATATGACAAAAGATTGATTCAAACAACACAAAACACCAAAAACCCACCAGCAAAACAAATACATTGACCCTTGTTCCTCCTTTCACCCCTCACCAACAAAAAGCCCGGACCTATGGCCCTTTATGGCATAAAAAAAGCAAAATAAAAGCCAGTAGCTATAGCCTGCTGGCTATGTTACTCAAAAGTGCAGAGTGCGGGATGTAAAGATGAAGATATATAAGAGATAGAATGACAAAACAACTCCCACAAGCAAACTCATGAAATTTTGGATGTTTTGTATAACATTGCTGCAGTACCGTTGGTCAGGGTCCAATGTGCCATGGTCACTAGGGCAAGGAAGCACTTCACTTCTCCTCTTTCTTACACACACACAATCTATTCGAACGACAGGCAAAAAAACACATGACCATATGCTTACATGCACACGTCTTGTGCTGCATGCACTCACACATAACAGAGATAATAAGTGGACACAATATGCTATATCTACTCATCCCCCTCCCCCCATAAATAAAAAATTGAGTTGCCGTAGTAAAAACCCTATGTGCCTATCTGCCACTGCAGAACTTAGTTTGTTTCGAAATGGTTTTTAGTTATTAAAAAAAATAATAATAAAGAGTATTCTAAACACGCTTGATTCATATCTATACCTGAGAACAAACAATTTTCTTTATAAATTCATCCCCCCCCCTTTTTTTTTTTTTTTCATTAAACACACCCCATTTCCCCCACCCCCCTTTTGTACCACAAAATTCGCATTCTCTCCTAAACAAATGTACCTCAACTTCCTTTCACTTCTCGCTGGCTAAGTGCTCCTGCCACATCTGTGCTCAGCATCAATGTGTACACGCTATTGTCCTAGTGATGTTGAGACAGAGGGAATCACTCTCCCTCGCGGGGCGCGCCTCATTGCTTCTGCAGATGCTCCGCCTCGCGTCGCATGCTGCTCCGACCTGCGATCCGCCTGTACTGCAATCTATATAATGACTCCACGAATGATGTAGTAACGGTTGCACAACCACAATGTTATTTCGCTTTCCTGTTACAACAATGTTACTTGCTATACCCGCGTGTCCTACAATCAATGTGTCCTGCCTATTTCCGGCTTAACAAAAAATGTGCGTGCTTCTACCCCTAGTTTATAGTCATTGTATTGCTCTAACCAGTTATACTAGCTATGGGTTGCTTACACGCGAGCTCAAGTCACAATGTCGTACTTCGCGCACGCCTACACGGTTACACAATCATGTCATTGTGCAGATTCCTCGGCTTACAAACAGGTAATGCTCTATGTTACAACTCTATGTATTGCTTGTTATCAAGGTGTTGCTTCTACCATGTTACTAACCAGATATGTTGCTCTACCTTGTTACAATCAATGTGTTGCTCTACTGTTACACATTGGGTTGCTTACTGTTAACACAATGTATTGCTCTACCTGTTACAACCAAGTCGTGCTCTAACTGTTACATCTAGGTGTGTGCTATACTGTACAATCAATGTTGTTGTATATTACGCCTGGTACAACAATGTGTTGCTTCTACCTGTTACAACCAATGTTGTTGCTTTTACCTGTTACAATATGTGTTGTTACCTGTTACATCCCTCCTCTCCATTCTAGATCATCACAGCTGCTGAAGTACTGCCATTCCCCACAGCTTTCAGCGAAACAGACACAAAAGGACTACCACTTGTTGCTACAGAACACGATGTTCGGCCATGGTTCGCCTATGAATGACTCACAGGTACGACAACCGACTCTGACCTAATGAACTAGTTACCTTGTTCTCATGGTTTTAGTCCAGGTTCGATTTATATTCAGCAGTGGAGCTATCTGTGTGACATATATATTAGTAAATAATATAATTGATTATTATCATAACAATGACATAACAGTCGTAAATATGATAATACTACATATCAATGATGTACATCAGTAAGAAAATAATTATGATAAACTCATCTAACAATGTCGTAGCTTCAGTATATACATAATATATGATATAACTATAATCAATGACATAACATCCATTAAATAATGATAATATCATAAACTCTGAGTAACATCAGTAAATAATAATGATGAATTCGTAGAACTATGACATTACATCAGTAATAATAATACCTTAATAACAATGATTCAGTAAATAAATAATAAATAGTTATATACTCATAATACAATAAAAGGACAACGAGAAAAGCTAAGCACAGCCCCACAACATCTGATCGTGATTCTTCACACACTCATCTAAGCAACAGAAACCACACGACACACGCATAAGAAATACAACTGTAACCACTACCGTAATAAGTAACACACAAAAACGTTAACCACATCAACATAACGCGATATCACACTCAATCACATAGAATACACCAAACAACTGAAACCACTTAACTCACTCAAAAGAATACTTCTTACAACAATGGAACCACACCAAACTCAAGAATCAAATGAAACTCACCACTACACAATAGTAAAATACTTCAACAGATAACAACATCACTACTCAAAGAAAGCAACAATCAACAGAAATCACACCAACACAAAGAAATACAAAAACGGAAACCTATGCCAACACAAAGTAGACAACAAAGATAAACACATCAAATCAAAGAAAACAACTGAAACTCACACCTAACACAAAGAAAAACATACATGAAACACAGCAACACAAGAGAAATGAACAAACGGAAGAATAAATGAACCACGCACACAAATGGATTTTTTTATTGTTAACAACGACTTAGCACCATTCCGACAGAATTACAATGAATCTCTGCAACATTAAAGACTTACTGAGACTGAAATCCCTGCTAAATTGATACAATGGTAACTGCATCCTAACTAATGAATCCACAACATAGAACAACTGGAACACACACTCAATAGAACTCTAACAATCAAATCTAGAACCCACAACACAAATGATACAAACACCGAAACAGATAGAAACATACTAGCAATATAGAGAGAATTCCTTCACTACTAACAACAGAAACAAACAACAAAGATCTATACAACAAAACGGAAACCACACTCCGCACACAGAGTGGTGAGGAAACATTACAAAAGGAAAAACAATGGAACCATCTAACAACACACAAGAATGTTATTCAACAACGAAAACCCCAACACAGAAAGCAATACACGGCATTGGAACCACGCAGCACAAGAATACTAACTTGATACCCATCATAACACAGAAAAAAAACAAGTGAAACACGAACAAAAGGAAAAAACGGAACTGAAGCATCAAAACAAAGAATACATTGAAATATACCAACATACACAATGATAACAACACTGAAACCCAACAAAGAAAACGGAACTGAACTACCACACATGGTCTACCACCTGTATAACATCCAACACAATAGAATACAACTGAAACCACTCAGCAATACAACGAAACTAACAGCTGACCCACACCAGACAAGAAAACACGACTGACACACAACCAACACAAAAGATCTACAATGGGCAAACTCCACAGCACAACGATACTACAAAACATCCACACCAGCTACTAGATATATCCTGAAACACCACATACAAAAAAATTAAACACACAGCTAAAGAAATTATCTTACAACACATTGAATACCACACTTAGCCAAGAATACAATAACTCGAAACATCACACAGTCACAAAGAATTACACACAACACAAACAAGCTATCAATGCTAACCATCCATCAGAGACACCACCAGGAAATAAGCTAATTGTGAGATCACAAACTATGCATAATTCAATTTTTAGTAAACCTATTTCTACACACCTACATTCCCACCTTTTTTTCTAAACAATAATATCATTTAAATTCTTTCGAAAAAGAGCCGTACAAAAAACAACAAAACCCACCCCTCACCCCCCCCTCAAAAAAAAAAAAAACACCAAACAAGCTACAATAATTTCTAATATTTGCAGCATGAAATCTAGCAACCATTTAACTCCCTTACTCGCGCTCCTTCCTGTTATCCTCCCCACATCCACAGAGGTTGAAATGTACACATCAAGAGAGAAATGTCCCACATCCAGGAAAGAATGTCCCACATCCCACAGGATGTATATGTCCACATCCACAGAAGAGAAAATGTCCCAATCCACGGGAGAGAAATGTACATCACAGGAGAGAAAGTCCACTCAGGAAGAAATTTACCACACACCAAGAGAAATGTCCCCAATCACAGATAAACACAGAGAGAAAATTTCCTACATCCCATCTCAAACTCTGCTGTAAACTGTCCACATCAACACAGATTAAACACAGATGAGAAATGTCCCATTCACAGATGAGAAATGTCCACACATCACACAGGAGAGAAGTTTGTCAAATCACTCTAGGAAGAATGTCCTCAAATACTCAGTAATAAAAAGAGAGAATGTCCCCACTATCAAACTCTGCACTAATGTACCCTTCATTCATCTAGAGAGAATGTACCCAAACATCACAAGATGAGGACTTTACCCACATCACTGAATATGAGAGAATGTTTCCCATAAGATTCAACCAATCATAGGAAGAGTCAAATATCACTGTGTGAAATTTCCACTCCCTCACAAGATGAGCAAATGTCTTAGAATCACACAGATAACACAAGAGAAAGTCCTACATTCAACAGATGAGATCACATAGAGTTAATTGTCAACACCACACAGGTAAACACTGTGAGAAATTTCAAAATCAACACTAAACACTAGAAGAGAATCAGCACCAACATCAGACACAGAGATGAAAGTCCAACATCAACAGAGAGAAATGTCCCAAACATCACACTGTTGTGAATTAATTCCCAATATACAGATAAAAACAGAGCGTAAATGTTATACTTACAACAGATAAACACAGAGAGAATGTTTTAAATACACACAAGATAGATACAGAGAGAAATGTCAACATCATACACATCATACCACATAATGGAAAATTTTCTAAATCACTCAGTTAACACAGAGCGCTGACCATAAATTAAACAGCAGAGTAAATTATTCCAATCACACAAGAGAGAATGTCTACATTACACAGCGAGAAATGTCCTCAATATCACGAGAATAATTTCACATACAACACCATTAATATCGTGAATCTTCTAATTCATTTAATCAATAATATATTAGTATAAAATACCCATAATATTTTAATAGGACAATTTCAATTAACTACCATATTTTTAATATTCAATTTCTCTTCCTTAATATAATATGCCATATATATTTACATTATCTACTACATAATCTTTATCCGTCATAAAAATTTCATTTATACTACTCTTTATTTACTCATTTCCAATTATTCTAACTCTCTAATCATTTTCATTATGATATTGCAATATATCTACTCAAATTTTATACAACTACTGTTGTTTGTGTTAAAAAAAATTTATATGTATTACATAATCTTACACATCTCTAAATCACAAAACAAAATACCTTATATAACTTATTAACATCAATAAAAACATTTCTATTTAATAATTTCCCAAACATTTTTCCAAAATCTTATCCATTAAATGCTTATCCATCCATTCCTTCTCCCAAAATATATCTCACTCCTTATTACAAATATTAAACAATATACCCCACATTCTTTCATACTCTTCTTCAAACATCATTCCAATATCTGTTCAATCATTCTTTCATCCATTCTTTTCATAGTTTCACTACTTTTTACCAAAATATAGACCCATATAAACTCATTTATGTATAACCTTTTATTATAAACCTACTCCATCAATATTCTTTGTATAATGTATACACTAGTTGTTATAACACTGACTTTCATATCCTCCACCATTTAATAGGAAGCTTTTAATTTTCACTTATATCAATGATGACTTTTACTTTATTGAGACTGTATTGTTTCTAAAGCAGCCTCTTTACAATACACTATTGTCTTATCACATCATCCATTAAATAACTATATGCTATAAACACACTTGTATTACTACACACTTTTTATCAACTCTCATTACCATAACTAATTCATTCTTCCACTCGCACCTCCCATGTACAAGACATATTTTGCATCCACGCACTCTAGAAAATAACTCTTTTGCAAACAATCCACCTTCCTTGTACAGCACAAATGTCTGCTTTCCACAGACTCCTGTACAATATTCCGATTTCATCTACTTATCGACATTCAATCTACTGTACGCAAGATAGTCAAACGATATGTCATAATGACTATATTCCTGTACAGATGCCCACCGTACTGTCATCATCATGGCTTCATTCTTTCCCGATGCATGTACTGTAATCACATGATGTCACCTCGCCTTCTCCACGTGCTACGACTGTATCATCAATGATAATATGCTATTCCTTGCTAAAGATACCTGTTACAAAGATACCAGCTTGTCATCACATGACTATCATCTCTGTTACCGATGCCTACGTACTGTCATACATGAGCTAAATCATCTCCTGTACAATGATTGCAATTCTATACAAGATGCACACGATGTCCATCATATACTGTCACCTCCCATTAAGATTAGCTTCATTCCTTACTATCATCTCCCTTAACATGTTTCATGACTTTATCACATGTACTATCACCTTCCCTGTACCAAAGATGCCTCGACTGTCATCTAAATGACTACATCTCCTTGTAATATGTCCACGACAGCCAATACATTACTATCATTCACTAACAAGCAGCACTGTACTGTCAACAGATGTATCTCCAGACGCATTTTTGAATAATGCATGTCGTTTATTCCACTTCATGTTCAACGCAGACATCCTATTACTGAGACTCAAACTAACCTCCCTCTTTATTCAAAACGCGTATATTGCTACACCCTTGCAACATGACAAAAGGACCATGTAGATGCATGATTTTATATAGTGATATGTAAATATGAGGGGTTGATGGGTTTCGCTTGTCCCAGGGCTACAGACTCATTCCCAGGTGATCATGGTGACAAAGAAGATGATCGTCACATTATGTGAGGACGTACATTCACACTGACAAACCCCTTAAAAAGTACCCCAACTTTCTCCCCCCACCCCCCCCCCTTAAAGCCACCTTTAACTCCCTGAAAAACCCATCCCCCTAAAACACCCCCCTTTGTCCAAGACACATGTTTTTCCCACCCCCCTTAAAACCATTTAAAGGCATGTTATCAAGACTTCTGATCAACGATGCACATTATTCTATCAAGTCCCTTGCACTGTACAAGACACGTACACCTGACAGCACTCGCATCTACAGCATGCCATGACAGATGCCACTGTCATAACTCATCTCCCTGTCAAGATGCCAGACTGTCATCACATGACTTCCTCCCTGTACAAGATCCACGACTGTCATCACACTGACATCATCTCCCTGTACAAGATCCACGACTGTCCATCACATGACTAGTCACTCCCGTACAGATGCCACGACTGTCATCACACGACTACATCTCCCTGTACAAGATGCCATCGACCATGCATCCTGTCAACACATGCTGCCTGACAAGCACTCCCTGTACTTCCTCCACAGCACCTGTCAAACAAATCTCTCCTTACAGACCTGTACAAGCACGCTGTCATCACATGATATCTCCCTGTACAGATGCCACAGTCATCACTGACTCATCTCTGTACAAGAGCCGACTGTTCACAGGCTATATCCCTGTACGATGCCCACTGCCAGACACAACCTACCTCCTGTACATCACACGTCATCACATGACTATCACTCTCCCTGGTCAAGATGCCACCGGACAGTCACACTGTCCATGGACTGTCCCCCTGCCCAGCACACGCACATCTGACTTCACCAAGATCCACTACCATGCACGCCGACATCAACATGACACACACCACACACACACAACCACACCACACACATGCACACCCACACACCACACCATCACACATACCACACACCCCGTCACACTGCACACGCACACAAGACACACACCAACACATCACACAGCCAATCACGGACTATCACACTCCATACACATGACACACGATGCACACGACCTGACACACGCACCACAGCCCCAGACATCAGCTGACCACACACAACAGCAACACATCCTCACACACACAATCACACTCTCACACACCTAATGCACACAACACAACCACATGCATGCACCACCACACACACACCAATCACTAGGGAACAGACGTATTGAGGCACAAGAACTCATAAGCCACCCACCACTGCCCAAGCTGAACACACACTGCAATGATCGACACACTACACAACACACCACCATACTCCGACACGACACACCTGCACACAACACTGACACATCCACCACACATGCACACCAACATGCACATCACACACACACACATACCACACAACACACAACACATCCAACAACATGACACACACTACCTGACACACACATCCACATACATACACACACAATTGCACCACACACAACACACATAGTCACACACACACACACACATATGCACATCACACATAACACATACACACAACACACACACTGCACACACAACGTAACCACAACTGCACACACATGCACATCACCACACACTGACACACACACACACACTATAACTGCATTACCAGAATATGGAGACAACTGTGCTAACATGCCAACCTATCAAACAGCACAACTCGTACAGAACAGGAGCAACACGCACTCTTTTCCACATTCATGCTGGATCAACTCCGTCTGCTGTGCCTTCACTTATCCAGTGCAAAGCACTATGCAGGAAAAAATCCAGTACCACTTGTTAGTTCATGCCTTACTCAAAATTACTAGTGACATCTATAGTTTGCCATGCAGATTAGTAATCTTGAGTAAACTCAATTAGTTAGCTGATTTTCAACTTTGAAATAATGCAACTGTAAAATACGAAACATCACTTGTCTTTCACACTGATTTCTGCGTCCCCTACTATGTAAACTAGTCCAGGCTAATGCTCTTCCTTTAAATGCATTCCGAACTACACCGATGTTTAAAGTCCCGGATTATTTAGTTTATTTGCCACTTTACCTGAAATTTTGATCCTTCAGGAGTGTAAATTTGAACTAGATCTAGCAGTATGCATAATACCAAAGTCGAGTTAAACATCGTTTGCAGATTGCAGTGTTGCATGAAATCCATGTCTCCAAGTTTGAGTTCTTACTTAATTGATCAGGAAACTAGCTTTTACCTCTTCAAACCCGAATTTCCGGTTGAGGCGCATGATGCATTAGCCGGCAAATCCGGAGGGGAATCTAGTGGTAAGTTCGTGTAGGTTTGAATTCGCAGTGCCGTGGATCAGGGCGAGTCACCATGTTCCATGGATAACGCAGGACAGCCTCTCTCCCCCTTAGTTATAAAGACTTCAGAGTGAGTTGACTGTTACGTTCCAGTGTTTACCTCTATCTGTGAAGGGCTGTGACAATGCACTTCTAGTGGGCCATAAGCGAGCAAAGTATGGGCGATAGTGGGGCACATCTCCATTGGGTGCTGGCAGATGTGGGTGACATGTATGGATGTTTAGTTAGGGACACATCTCCATGTGGGTGCTGCAGTTGGGTGGCAGTTGGACTGTTTAGTTGGGACACTCTCCATGTGGGCTGGAGATGTGGGGTGACATGTATGGCCGTTTAGTTAGGGACACATTCCATTGGTGCTGGCAGATTTGTGGGGGACATGTATGGACTGTTTAGTAGGTGACACTTCTCCATGTGGGTGCTGGCAGATGTGGCGGTGCTGATGGACTGTTTGTTAGGGACACATTCCATGTGGTGCTGGCAGTTGGTGACTGACATGTAGGCACTGTTTAGTAGGGACCATCTCCCATGTGGGTGTGCATGTGGGTGAACATGTATGGACTGTATAGTTAGGGACACACTCCATGTGGGTTGGCAGATGGGTGACATGTATGGACGTTAAGTAGGGACCATCCCATGTGGATGTGGCAAGATGTGGGTGACATGTATGGACTGTTTAGTTAGGGACACATTCCATGATGGGTGTGGATGGGTGACATGTGGGACTGTTTCAGTTAGGGACACTCTCATGTGGGTGTGGATGTGGTGGTGTACATGTATGGACTGTTAATAGGGCACATCTCCTGCTGGCAGTGTGGAGGTGACATGTAGTGGACATGTTTAGTGGGCCATCTCCATGTGGGTGTGGCAGATGTGGGTGACTGTTGAACTGTTTAGAGGGACCATCTCCATGTGGCAGATGTGGGGTGAACTGTATGGACTGTTTAGTTAGGGACAACATCTCCTGTGGTGCTGGCGATGGGGGTGACATGTATGGACTGTTTAGTGGGACTTCTCCATGTGGCAGATGTGGTGGTGCATGTAGGACGTTTGTAGGGACCATTCCATGTGGGTGCTGGCAGATGGGGGTGACATGTATGGCTGGGTGTAGTTAGGGACCTTCTCATGTGGGTGCGGCAGATGTGGGTGGTGAAGTAGGGGTGTTTAGTTAGGGAACACTCCATGGGGTGCTGGGAATGTGGGGACTGTATGGATGTTTAGTTAGGGGACCATCGCATTGTGGTGCTGGCGATGTGGGTGCATGTTGGACTGTTTATGGCACTTCTGGCAGGTGGGGTGACTTGTTGGACTGTTTAGTAGGGACACATCTCCATGGGGCTGCAGATGTGGGGTGACAATGTATGACTGTGTTGGGAACTCCAGTGGGGCTGGCAGATTGGGGGTGACATGGTGGGACTGTTTGTTAGGGACACACTCATGTGGGTGTGGGTGGGGGTGACATTGTGTGGTGTTATTAGGCCATTCTTGGGTGCTGCGATTGTGGGTGAATGTGAGCTGTTTGTTGGGACAATCTCCATTGTGGGTGCTGGCGATGTGGGTGCATGTGTGTGATGTTTAGATGGTGAACATCTCATGGTGGATGATGGCAGATAGGGGTGACATGTGTGGATGTTTGTGGGTGACATTATCTTCACGTGAACAGTTGGCAGATTGGGTGCATGAGTGAACTGATCAGATGGACACATCATCCACTGTTGGTCATGCTCTTTATTTCTGGTCCTCATCTGAACGTCCTCCCTCTCTCTCGACAATAGCCTACTTATGACATTTACATCCAGCCTCAAGAAAATTTATTTCAACTAACTTTTTCCTCCCTTTCATCTCAAAACTGCGCTACCTTCAAAGCCAAATCCATGACCCT
Organism: Rapana venosa; assembly: GCA_028751875.1. Classification (NCBI taxonomy): domain Eukaryota; kingdom Metazoa; phylum Mollusca; class Gastropoda; order Neogastropoda; family Muricidae; genus Rapana; species Rapana venosa. Next base: position 75,670,584 of record CM054139.1, read on the forward strand.
GTCAAAGCTACAACCTGTTGTGTGTGTGTGTTTTGTGTGTTGTGTGTGTGTGTGTGTGTTGTGTATGGTGCGTTAATTTGAATTTGTTTTAAGTTTTAATGTTATTGCCTGCATGACTCTGTAAAATAGTTGAATGCCAGCGCTTGATTTGTCTTTAAAGATTATGGCTGATCAAGATTCCCATTTATAATTTGATGATGGTAAAGTGGTAGTGGTCATGTTGGATGATACAGCTGGTGATTCCTTGTGGCTGTTGGCACATGTGTGGTGGCATGGATTGTTCAGACATTTAATCCCCTGGAACACTGTAATTCAGTTTTCACCAATCATGCACAACACAGCAACTCTGTGATGCAGATCTTTTTTGTTGTTGTATTAGAGCTTATTCTATCATGTCAAATCAACCTTACTGGTCAGTCGTTCCAAGGCTCCAGATGTTTTTAAGGGACTTACAGTATTAACCAAGCACACTATCACAACCACCAAACAACAAGTTTGTTCATACTTGCCATACATTTGTTGGCTGTTATTCCTTCTCTTAATGTAACTATTGGCGCATAGTTGTAGCTGGTACATATTGTGATTGTTGGTATTTGATTCATGTGGTATGTTCTTGTTGGTTGTATATTTTTTTATTTTGTTTTTCATTATTTGTCATGGTTGAGGACTTTGTGTGTATTGTGATAGACACATGGGGGGGGGGGGGGGGGAGGGAAGCAGTTGGTGTGACTCTCATTTAGATTTTGTTTTGTCTTCTTGTTTGTTTTGGTTTGGATTTTCTTTGGTGGATTATCGAGATATAGTTTTCAAGATTTTAATTAGTTGAACTTATGGTTAAATATTTTTCAGGTTTTGTTTTGTTTTAATTACAGGACTCATGTTATGTCTTTTCTTGTTTGATTGTATGGATACCACTTGACTAGGGTTTTATTCCAGTCTACATAATATTATCATTCTTTTCTCCTTTTTTGTTGATAGACTGGCTCGATGAACAAGCAAAATGCACTGCTTCATTCAAACATCGACAAACCAATCAGTGCAAACACACACAACACACAAAGTGCCCACACACGACTTGACACACACACAGAGGCACACACACACACACAGAGGCACACACACACACACCACAGGCACACACAACACAGAGGCACACACACCACAGAGGCACCACACACACAAGAGGCACACCACAGAGGCCACCACACAGAGGCGCACACACACAAACCAAGGGCACCACACCACAGAGGCACACCACACCACAGAGGGCACACACCCCACAGAGCAAAACCACAAGCACACACACACCACAGAGGCACACACACACAGAGGCCACCAAGCGACACACACGAGGGCACACCACCACAGGCGCCACACACACACACCACACACAACACACACGACTACAACACACGAGGCACACAACACACGGAGGCCCACCACACACACACAGAGGCCACACACACAGAGGATGCACACCCACACCACAGAGGCAACACACACACACCCACAGAGGCACAAAAAAGACGGCACACACACACACAGAGGCACACACACACAGACACACACACACACACACACAGGAACACCCACACACGAGCACAACACAAGCAACACACACCACACACACAAGGCCACACACACTCATACACTCCTCAGTCCATCAGAAGAGAAACATACAACAGACGCTGCCATCTGACGAAAACCAACAACGCTGCCACAAGCAAACACAGACCGCTGCCATCATGAAGAGAAACATACAACAGACCGCTGCCATCAAGAAGAGAAACATACAACAGACCGCTGCCATCATGAAGAGAAACATACAACAGACCGCTGCCATCAAGAAGAGAAACATACAACAGACCGCTGCCATCATGAAGAGAAACATACAACAGACCGCTGCCACCAAGAAGAGAAACATACAACAGACCGCTGCCATCAAGAAGAGAAAATACAACACGCACAAACGCTGCAAACCAAAGAGAAACGCCCTCATAAAACAAGACCCGTGCCATCATGAAAGAAACATACAACAGACCGCTGCCATCGAAGAGAAACTAACAGACCGACTGCTTGACAGAACATGAAAGAGAAACGCTGCACAGGAACCGATCTCACAGACGCAACATACAAAGCAGAACAGCAGACCGCCCAGATTTTGCACAAACTATCTACAGCTCTCGTGAAGCAAAAAACACTGACAAAGAACAATCATGAAGAAAATCAAGGGACGGCGTGGGAGAGGCATGCAAGGCGTGCGGTGTGGTGAAAGGGAAACACGCGGGTAGGGAATGGAGACAGAGAGACCGCTGATCGAGAGGAACACCTCAACAAACAACAGTGCAGACTAGACACCGTACATACATAGAGAGGCCTACCACTAGTAACCCATCCCAGAAAGCATTCATGACAGTAAAAACACGACCCATTACGAGGTACGGAAGGAGAACAGACACCTGCACAGTGACAGTAAATGGCAGGTGTAATCCCAGTACTTCCACTTTGCCCTGAGACTTCAGCCCCTGGGACCTTCAACCAGAGGACCTTCATCTAGGACCTTCATCTAGAAACCTTCAGCTGGGACCTTCGCTTGAGGCCTTGCAGCTCTGGGACCTTAGCTCTGAGGACCTTCAGCCTGAGGCCATTCGGTACTGAGACTAGCTCTGCGGACCTTCAGCCTGAGGACCTTCAGCCATGAGGACCTTCAGCTCTTGACCAGGCGGAGAGGTGAACCATCCAAGAGAGATTCAACCAATGACCAGCCTTGGTCGACCGGAAAAGACGGGGAAGAAGGAGGAGCTGGATTGAACGGGTCGAGGACAGACCCCTCATGACAGTAGACAGGCGGAATCCGTGCATCCCAGCTCTTTGGGCTCGCTGTGTCACTTATCCTGAGACTACTCTGGCTGCTGGGCATTCAGTCTTGCGGAGTGAGTGTAAACCCCAACAATGTCTCACTTCCAGCCTTTGGTACAGAAGCGGGAGAGAGGAGACTGATTGAACCCCGACTCCATTACACAGCGACTCCCCCCCCCCCCCCCTCCCCAATGCCCCTCTGTCATCTCCTCTCCTAGGTGCGGCGACATAGTTTCAAACAGGGTGTTGAGGTTTTGCTGCATCTTATCTCCATCCTCCACTGGCTTTCCCCTGACCCCCCCTCCCAACCGGCCCTCCACTGGGGAAAGGAGGGGCTTGAAGCCTCTCTACACCATGGCAACCCCTTCCTCCGTGATCTGGTCTGATTCTCACTGGACACCCGTCCACCCAAGGTGCAGAACACCGTCAGTCGTAGCCCTCTTGCACCTGCACACCGCGTAAACACACACGGCCGCTGCACAGTGTCAAGCCAGCATAACATGCATACATACAGAACTTTACACTGCAGGCATGATGCACACACACACACACACACACAACGAGCTAGTGGTCACAGAACATTCTGCTCGCAATCGACCTGGTTCGATTCCATTCAAGGGGATATTTTCCCTGGAGTTACAACACAGAGCGAGTCCACCTCCCAAAAGTCTTGAATTGAGACTATAAACAAGCCCGTAAGGGAACGCATGCAGAACATCTGCCAACTAAATCCCTGTTCACTCTTCGTAGAGAGGCTTACAAGGCTCGTGTGCCTGGAACAGTGAGAAATTTACAAAACCGCAAACTCACAGGGATGGATGTAAAAAAAAGGACATAATGCTTATCATAATCCTTGATAAAACGAATAAAATGAATAATAAAAAAACACACATAACATGCAGCACCATTTCCCATATTAAAAGGTAGCTGCATATAATAGTACAGGGGCCACATAGGAATGAACCTACCAATTTTCGCCAGGACAGTTCAGGGTACCTCCCTGTCTTTCCGTTTTGCAATGTAGGGTTCATTTTGACATGCCTAAGTCGTTAGACAGGTCCTGACTGGGTCAGAGTTCCTCAGAAGACTTGACAGTTCTTTTGATTTTACCCTCAAACTGGGAAGAAAGGGCAGGGCTGGGATTTGAACCAGAACTTCACAGTTTATGGATTACATCTGAACTGTCTAAACCATGTAGTTGCTGCCTACTCGAATTGATCATCATGGTCTTTTAGTGTGTTTATCCTTATCATGATTTGACGATAACAATTCTAAGAATATCAACGTTGTTTATATTATCATCATGATTTGACGATAACAATTCTTAGACTGTCAACATTGTTTTCATTATTTTCGTGATTTGATAGTTACAATTCTAAGACTATCAACACTGTTTTCATTATCATCATGATTTGATAGTTACAATTCAAGACTATCAACACTGTTTTCATTATTATCATGATTGGGCAATAACAATTCTAAGACTATCAACACTGTTTTCATTATTATGATTTGGCAATCACAGTTCTAAGCATACATCTAGTCCAAAACTTAAATATGCTCAAGCTCAAAGTCTGAGAGAGGACGGAATGTATTTGTCTTCCCAAGTTGTATGAAAAGAAGGGTGAAGCAATACCGATGCAGGATATTGGAGGAGCTTAGACATTTGAAAAAGGGAGTGAAGGGTAAATTCTGCTACCTGGAAGGGACATGAGTGAACAAGGGAAATCGAGTGTATGTCAGACCAGGATTGCGAGAGCTTGGAAGAAAATGGAAAGAATTGGCAAGTCAGCTGGAATCAGGAAAAATCCACGGAGAGACCTTGTATACAAGGCTGCAGTAGACCTGTATCATGTATGGTCAGAGATGTGGTTTCACAAAAACCATTAACGTTTTTGAGGCTGTGAGAAACAAATGTATGCACATACAACGATCAAATGGAAGACAGATCACGAATAAACGAACTTGGAATGAGCAAGTTGATATGAAGACGATAGATAGTAGCAATTGACTGACGCTGATTTGGGCAAGTTCAACGAAAGCAGACACCACTCAAAAGGCAATGACTTCGTAGGGATGGAACGAGACCAAGGGGAAAAGACCAGCAAAAACCTGGGTGCCTGTATTGCAGATGATCTATAGAGAAGGGGCATAAACTAAGGAGGTAAGCTCAAACTAGAGAAAGGGGCATAAATAAGGAGGAAGCTCAAAACAGAGAGAGATGGAGAAGGCTCATCAATGTCAAACCTCCCCTGGGAGAAACATGACAAAAAAGGAAGAAGAAGAAGAAGTTCTAAGACTATCATCCTCATCATTCTCCTTCCATTGGTCTACATCATCACAAAGCTTGGAACAGAGCAACACACTTGCAGCCCCAAGTTCTTGTGGATTATTTTCCTTATCGACAGTGGTGTACAGTCCCAGGTTTCGGTCTGCTCAGTGCAAGCGTAACTATCATCGTTATCATCACAACATGACAGTGATGATCATGACTATCATCATCATCATCATCATCATCACATTAGCAACATTACCTTTCAGTGAGAACATCAGGTTGGCCAGGGAAGTCCATCCAGTAGTCAGTGGGGTGACGTACACCTACACACACACACACACACATGCACGCACACACACACGCACGCACGCACGCACACACACACACATAAAATCATGCATACGTGCACACACGCACACATGTGTGAGCACACACACATGTATAAAACATCCACCACAGAAATGACACATAAGGCACATATTGGCACACATAAAACATCCACCACAAAAATGACACATAAGGCACAATTCGGGACACCTACAACACTCTGCATAAAGAATACATAATTATCGGCATACACACAAAATACCACATAAAAACACACACACCACACCACATAAAGACACATAATTGGCACACACACCACACCACACAAAGAACACATATTGGACACACACACACACACAACACAACACACCACATCAAGACACATATTGCACAAACACAACACCACATAAAGAACACATATCGGCACACACACACCACAACACATACAGAACGCACACACCACACCACATAAAGAACACACAACACATAAAGAAACACATATTGGCGCGCGCACACACACCACATAAAGAACATAAACAACACACCACATAATGAACACATATTGGCACACATACAACACACCACATAAATACACACACAACACACCACATAAATACACACACAACACACCACATACATAACACACATTGGCATACATACAACACACCACATATGAACACATATTGGCACACATACAACACACCACATAAAGAACACATACAACACACCACATAAATACACACACAACACACCACATACATAACACACATTGGCATACATACAACACACCACATAAGGAACACACATTGGCATACACACTATCTATCTATCTATCTGTCCCGTAGTCTGACAACCGTGGGGGCACCCTCAAAGACTCAACAACCAGTTCCCTCCATTCCTCTCTCTGTTCTGCCTTTCTCAGGGTTTTGTTGAGTTCTAGGCCTGTCCATTCGCTGATGTTATCCTCCCAGCTCTTCCTTGGTCTGCCTCTTCTTCTTCTTCCTTGGACAGTGCCTTGTAAAATTGTCTTTGCAAGTCCTTTGGATCTTGTGACATGCCCATACCATTTAAGTTTACGCTTTTTCACGATCGTTAGAAGGTTCTCATAGGGTCCAATGGTTTGCTGGATTCTGTTATGCACGCTTTCGTTGCTTATGTGGTCTTTGTAGGAGATGCCAAGGAGTCTCCGAAAGCATCTCATCTCCATGCCTGTACTCTTCTCTCCAAATCTGCAGTCAGGGTCCATGATTCACAGGCATACAGAAATATGGATATGACAAGGGAGCGCATTAGTCTGATCTTGGAGATAAGTGAGTATTCTTATCTCTCCAGATGGTGTTTAGTTTTGACAAAGCTGTTATTGTCTGTGCAGTCCTGCATACTACTTCTGGCTTGATCCCTGGTCTGATACAATGGCTCCCAGGTACTTGAAGCTTTGAACTGTTTCCAGCTTCTGGTCACTAACCATGATATCAGTGCTAATGCCGTTGGTGTTATTAGTCATCAGTTTGGTCTTCTCTGACTGATTTCCATGCCATATGTTTTGGAGGCCTTATTCAAGTGTTCTGTTAGGCTGGCAAGCTCTTTTTCTGATCCTGCTATTCCATCAATGTCATCTGCGAAGCGGAGGTTTGTGATCGTTCTGCCACCAATGCTGACTGATCCTTCATGATGTTCCAGTGCATCAGCCATGATTCTCTCAAGGAAGATGTTGAAAAGAGTGGGTGAGAGTAGACAGCCCTGCCTTACTCCAACTGTTGTTCGAAACCATTCTCCAATGTATACACACAACACACCATATAAAGAACATATATTGGCATACATACAACACACCACAAAACACATATTGGCATACATAAACACACACCATATAAAAACACATCACATAAAGAACATGTACTGTACACAAATAGTACACACTACATAAAGAACACATTATTACTGGCACATGTAACACACACACACACGCACACATGCACACACCATACCTTCATGGGCTGACGGAAATGCTCGTTCAGATGGTTGTAAGCAAAATCAGGCCTGTGGGACACACACACGCACACACACACACACATGCACACGCACACACACATATGCATACACACACATGTGCACGCGCATGCACACACGCATGCACACACACACATGTACATTAGAAGAGCAACAGGCAGAGCAGTACTAGAGGACAGTCCCACACCTTCAGATGCAGACCTGTCTCACCTGTCCGCTTCACCAGGTGTGGTGTTAGCTTCTGCCCCCAATAACACCCACATGATCCTCCTCCTCCTCCTCCATCTGCTCCGGTCTTGGCTGTGCTGCCCTGCTGCTGACTTCATGGAGTTCTCAGGCTGCCACAGGATGATGGTGATGTCGCCAGTGAGAGAAGCTGGGGGTCTTCTGCCTTGTTCCCTTTTGCCTCAGCCGTGCCTTGAAAGACAGTGGTCTTCATGAGGTCCGTATCTTGGTTCCGTAGCATATGGCCTACACACCTTAGTTTCCTATCAGTTATCAATGTGAGAAGTTTTCTTGGTGTTCCCAGTTCGTGTAGTGTGCTTTCATTTGTTCTTTTATCTGTGCAACTGATCCTGAGCAGCCTTCAGAAAAACCACACCTCGGCTGCTTCCATTCTGTGTCTTCATCGTCTGTTCTCTGTGTCCAGGCTTCATCGTCTGTTCTCTGTGTCCAGGCTTCACCGTCTGTTCTCTGTGTCCAGGCTTCACCGTCTGTTCTCTGTGTCCAGGCTTCATCGTCTGTTCTCTGTGTCCAGGCTTCACCGTCTGTTCTCTGTGTCCAGGCTTCACTGTCTGTTCTCTGTGTCCAGGCTTCACTGTCTGTTCTCTGTGTCCAGGCTTCACCGTCTGTTCTCTGTGTCCAGGCTTCACCGTCTGTTCTCTGTGTCCAGGCTTCACCGCATGCACTGCTGGTGGCTACACCGAGGCATTCTTATCTCCATTTCGTCTGGTAAGGAATGTGCATCTTTCCTGGGATTTGTAGTTGGATCATGTACTTAGCTCTGCTTATCTTGTTTTCATGTCTTCATCATGATCCGTCAGTTGTTTTGACAGGCAAGGATGTTAACGTCTGAACTTTCTGCGCACTGCAGACCTGTTGTCTCCTCCAATGCCCTTCGTACTCTTCACTGTATTTGATCTTGATCTGCTCCCCCTGTTATACTCTGATGTGAGAGAGACCGCAGAGAGAGAGAGGGAGAGAGACTGAGGACGAGATGAGCTTATGAGATGAGGGAGAGTAGAGAGAGATGCTGATTTGTCTGTGTGTGTGTGTTGAGTGGATGTGTCTTAGTGTGTGTGTGTTGTGTTTGTGTATGTCGCTTCTCTGTGCGTCGTGTGTTGTTGTAAGAAGCAAGTGTGGGTGAGGTGTAAATTGAGCAATGGTTAAAGTGTCCCTTGACCTATGTGGTCCTAGGGGATGCGAGGCATCAGAGACTACTTCTCTGGGGCCAGCTATTGAGGGCGGCACATCTCCTCTCCCTCGCTGCTTTACCTTTCCTGACCAAGAGAGGCAGTACATTTTCAGCTGGGTAACTGGGGGATGTACTGAAACCAAGGCACGCAAGGCACCTATCCAACTGGTAACCATGCTCAATGTGCTTCAATGCCGTGGGAAAGCGTAGTGTCTGACATGAGTATCCTCCGATGGTGTGTGGGTATTGTTCGATGATACGTTGCAATGATTTGTTTTTTCATGATAGCAAATCATGTCGTATGTGGAGTAGTGTAGCATAATAGACAGGTAAGTATCATACATACCACTCTACTTGCATTTCTTCTTGGGTACTTTCATCGATCAATACTTTTTTTAGGGGGCCGGTTTGGGTGGGCCCTCGTCTGAGCTTTCAAGGTTCACCATGGTAGATCTTGCGTATGCAACAGTTTAGCCTGCCCATTAGATACCCACATTTCACTGGAATGTATAGATGGTGGTCTGAGTACCACGCCAATGCCTAGAAGCGTAAAAGTCAAGGTGGATGTCATGCCAGTGGTTCGAAACTGTTTGGGTTGCAAACCTTTCCCATCCAGCCATAGTGGTGTCGTGGGTGCAGTCTTTTGGGCGATAAACCAAGGTCTGTGTGTTATCAAAATTATTATACGCACATAAAAGAACCCACGGGCAAATGAGTTAGTCATCCTAGGCAAAACTTCTTAGAAAAAAGCACTCTGTTAGGGAAACAATCAGATGCAGACGAAAAAAAAAAAAAAATTATTGGTGGCATGCTCATGTGGCGACGCGCTCTCCCGGGTAGAGCGCCGAATTTACACCAAGAGAAATCTGCCGTGATTAACAGTGTATTAAATAAACAAATGATAAATAAAGATGTGGTATGTTCAGTTTCCATAATCCACCAAACGCTGACATGAATCGCACTTTACGTGATATTGATCTTCAGCATGTGTATCAAACACTGTAGAACCGAGGCACTGGCAGGTCTGCACTTGAAGCTGCCTTGGAGTCTAAAAGTCCCACCTTGATTCCAGACGAAGCCAGATTCGAACCCACGATTCATGGGCCTGGGGCTGAAGTCAACTGTATTACCCTTGCTGAAGCGCCCGTCAGGTAGCACCATGAAGGAAAAGCAAGTCTTTTGCTTCTTCAATGTACATTCTGGAAAATGTTGCGTTCGCACAAACCAAGTCTCTTCTCTCTTACTATTTCTCTCAACCCTCTCACACAACAGAATGCACCATCAAACTGTGCATACACACAACACACATACCATGTATGGCACACACACAACACAGATGGACGGTACATGAGGACAGCAACAACTAGGGTGTGTTGGGTGGACATGGCCGTATGCTGCAGACATATAAACAGCATATAAACAGCAGACAAACAGAGACAGACGCCTGAGGACGACAGCCAACAGAGGACAATCGACAGACTAAGAGGGTAAAAAGAAAAGGGTGAATACCTGAGGAGAGCGACGACTGGCGGTTATGGGGGTACATGTTCCATACGACAAGCTCAAGATCCGCTGGACTATGGAATTTCCACAACACGCACCTACCTGCACATATATCATCTATCATCATCTCGTATTCACAAAATCACTGTATGAACCGAGCCTGGCGGTTGCACTGAAGCTGACTTGGTACGGATCATATAGTCACCAGCCCTTAATCTCACCAGCACACAGCTCTCCGATCGAAGCTCCGACTGTCAACGGGCAGGTGTGGCTGATGTCATGTACTTAACCATTGTCTAAGCGCACGTCAGGTACATGAAATGAACCAATGCACAGATCTTTCCTGTCACAGACACCATGACAAAGTGACGATCGCACAAGACACACCACACAGCTCTCGTCTCTCACAGTTTTCGCACCCGTTGCACACACACCCGACACACCCACCAGTGTACAGACACCACAGTGCACAGACACCATGACACCACATGTATGCACAGCACACATGACACCAAGTGCAGAACCGATACCACAAGTGACACAGACACCACTGTGTTCCGACACATGCACCACAGTGCACAGACACCAGAACCACAGTGCACAGAACCATGACACACAGTACAGACATATACACACAGACAGACGACAACAGTATACACAGACACCACAGGACAGACACACATGCACAGACACCACAGGAACAGACACTAGGTACAGACATCACAGTGCACAGACATACAGTGACAGACACACAGTGCACAGACACCTATAACAAGGCACAGACACCAGACCCACAGTGCACAGAACATGACACTCACAGGCACAGACACCACAGTGCAACAGACACCACATGCACAGACATCATGACAACACAGTGCAACAGACATCCATGACACCACAGTACAAGACACCACAGTGCACAGACCCACAGTGTACAGACAACGACACCACAGTGGCACAGACACCAAGTGGCAAGACACCATGCACCCAGTGCACAGCGACACCAGTGTACAGACCACTGACACACAGTGCACAGACTCTGACACCACAGTGCACGGATTTCCACTGCACCACAGTGCACAGACACCATGCACCCAGTACACCAGACACACATGCAACACCACAGTGCACAGACATCGACACACAGTGCACAGACACATCACAGTGTCACATCACACGACACCACAGTGCACAGACACCACAGTGCCATGACACCACATGCATCAGACAGACACCACATGCACAGACACCACAGTCACTGACACCACAGTGTACAGGACACCATGTAGCACACCTGCACAGACACCCACGTGACAAGACACCATGAAACACGTGCAGGACCCATGACCCAGTGCACAGACACCACAGTGCACAGACACCACAGTGCACAGACACCATGACACCACAGTGCACAGACACCACAGTGCACAGACACCACAGTGCACAGACACCACAGTGCACAGACACCACAGTGCACAGACACCACAGTGCACAGACACCACGACACCACAGTGTACAGACACCACAGTGCACAGACACCACAGTGCACAGACACCACAGTGCACAGACACCATGACACCACAGTGCACAGACACCATGACACCACAGTGCACAACTTTACTGTGGAGGTTGTGACAGTGGGGGGAGAGAGAGAGAGGGGGGATGGGACAGACAACATAGACACACACACAACACCACACAGCTCATAGAAGATGGACAGGGAGAGTGACACGGTAGACAATAGTGAGAGGACAGGTAGACAATAGTGAGAGGACAGGTAGACAAACATGGAAGACAGGTAGACATAGTGAGAGGACAGGTGACACAGGGAGAGGACAGTAGACACACAGGGATGAGGACGTAGACAACAGGTGAGGACAGGTAGGCAACATGGGAACACAGTACAGAACCAAGGAAGGACAGGCAGACACACAGTGAGAGACAGGTAGACAACAGGACACATAGACACCACAGGGGAGGACAGGACGAAACAGGGACAGCCAGGACAGGTAGAGAACAGGGACGAGGACAGGTAGACAACAGTGGAGAGGACAGGGAGAACACAGGAGAGGAACCAGACAAGAGGACAGTAGGCACAGGGAGAGGACAGACAAGAGGACAGGTAGGCACAGGAGAGAGGACAGTAGCAACAGGGAAGGAGACCAGGGAGACACAGGGAGAGAACAGCAGAGGACAGGTGACACCACAGTGAAGGACAGTAGACAACAGGGAGAGGCACAGGTAGAGAACAGGAGAGGACAGTAGAGAACAGAGAGAACAGACAAAGGCACAGGTGACACAGGAAAAGTGGACAGGAGACCAGGAGAGGCACAGGTAGCAGAACAGGAAGGACAGGTAGAGAACGGGAGGACAGACACCGAGGACAGGTAGCAACAGGGAGTGACAGGAGAGAACGGGAGAGTGACAGGTAGAAACAGTGGAAGACAGGATGAGAGCAGGGACGGGACACGGCAGAAACAGCAGAGTCAGGACAGGTAGAAGAGGGAGACAGCAGTATGAAGAGTCACAACAGTGGACGGAAGTTGTGATGGCCAGGGATAGATGCGTCCTGCTGTGGCAGCAACACATGCGCCGACACCACACTTCTGCAACATCCCAGCATTACCACCATCGTTATCACATGTTGTGTCAATTTGTCATCATACCACTCTGCTGCCAGTTCCGTCAATCACACCCCATCAATATGTTCAGATCAAACAACGGGATTGTCCCTTGTCACATGACTCAGACTGCATGAGCACACAAAGCACACAGTGATAGCAAAAACAACAACATTGTCATTCACCATTTCCTACCAACTTCTTCATTAATCAACACTTCAGATTCTTATTCCTCCCTTCAGTTGAAGCTCTTAGATTCCTGTCAGGACACAAACACACACAGACCACACACACACACACACCCACCACCAGCCAAAGCACAGTACGCACGGAACACAGACACACACATCAAGACAGCAACAACAACACGGAACACACACACCATAAGACAGACACACAGAAGCACAAAACCCCATACAAACACGACCACTTTCAAACACACACAGGAAGGACAGATACTGCACGATACATGGAGAGTATGCTGCCATAAACAACACACAGGCACAGATACTACATGACACATGAGTATGCCGCATAGACAACAACAACACACACACAGATACTGCACCGATACAAACAACACACAGATACTACATGATACATGCATGTATGCCTGCAACACACACAACAGATACTGCACCATAAAACAGAACAAGCAGAGCAGAACATGATGTATGGCTGCACAATAACACAAACAGACACAAAACAGAGAAAGACAGGACGACAACAGAGAACACACGAGAACAGCGAAACAGGTAGAGAACAGGTAGGACAGTACACACAACAGAGAGGACAGGTACAACAACTAGGGAGGGACAGACAAGGACGGGAGAGACAGAGAAAACGGAGAGGACACAGAAACTGGAGGAGGAAAAAACAGAGAGGACAGTAAGAACAGGCAAGACATAACCAAAGGAAGACAGGTAGAAACGGGATGGACTGAGAGACAGACAAGACAACACAGAGGACAGGTAAGAACAGGCAAGACGATACGAACAACAGAAGGCAGGAAAACGCAGAACAACAAAGAACAGGCAGAGGACGGACAAAGGAAGAAAGAACAGGGGAAAGAGGAACAGGCAAGGCACTAGAGAACAGGCAAGGACAGGTAGAAACGGAAGTGACACACAGAGAACAGGCAGAGGACAGGTAGCAGAACAGGTAGAGGACAGACAAAGAGAAGAAAGACAGGAAGACGTAAGGAAGGAGAACAGGAGATGACAGTAGAGACAACAGGCAAGAACAAAGAGAACAGTAAGGAGACAAGAGAACAGCAAGGACAGGTAGAGCAGGCAGAGGACAGACAAGAGACAGGCAGAGGCAGGAAAAGGAAAAGACAGGGGAGACAGGCAGAGGACAGAAAGAACAGGAGAGGACAGGTAAGAAAGCAGGGGACAAGAGACAGGAGAGAAAAGAGAAAGGGGGGAGGTAGGAACAGTAGAGACAGTAGAGAACAGGCAGAGGACAGACAAGGGACAGGTAACAACAGGAAGGACAAAAGGGAGACCCCGGGGAAAAGGAGAGAAAAGGTAGAGACATAGAGAAAAGGAGAGCAGGGGAGGAAAAGCAGAGGACAGAAAAAACGGGGGAAGACAGAAAGAGAACAGGCAGAGCAGGGGAAAGGAAGAAAAGGGGGAAAAGGAGGAGAAGGTAAACCGGGGAGGAAGGTGAGGAGGAAGGGGGGGGTAGAACAGGGGGAACAAAACCGCAAAACCCGCAAACCCGTTTTTTTACAGGGGCCTAAACGAAATAACTTTGGGGGCCGTAACCCCCCAAAACCCCCCAAGCAGGGTAAAAAAAGGAGCCGAAAAAGATTTAGCCGTAAAAAAAGAACCCGGTATGAAAAAACCCAAATTGTAAACCCCTTTTAAACTTTTCTTTTCAACACCCCCTTTTTTTTTTTCCCCCCTTTTTTAACTCTTTTAAACCACCTTTAAAAAACCCCCCAACCCCACAACCCCCTCCCCCACCAACACACCCACAAAGCCCCAACCCAAAAAACAAAAACCCCCGAAAAAAACACCTAAACACCAAACACACAAAAACAAAAACAAAAAACCATCAAACCCAAAAAACTTACACCATCTTTAACGTGCATATTTGATCTTCTGCATGTGTATACAAACACTGAGAACCGAGGCACTGGCAGGTCTGCACTTGAAGCTGACCTTGGAGATCATAAAAAGTCCCCACCCTTAATTCACCAGACGAAGCCAAGATTCGAACCCACGACTTCATGGAGCCATGGGGCTGAAGTCAAATGGTATTAACCACTTGTCTATAGCGCCCGTCGGGTAGCATAATGAAGAAAAGCAAATCTTTTGCTTCTTCAATGTACCATCTGGAAAAAATGTTGACGTTCGCACAAACACACAACTCTCTCTCTCTCTCTCTTTCTCTCTCTCACCCTCTCACACAACAGACATGCACCCACTCACTTGCATACACACACACACACATACACATGTATGCACACACACACACACAGATGGACGGATACATGAGGACAGCAACAACAGGGCTGTGTTGGGGGACATGGCCGTACTGACAGAACAGACATATAAACAGACATACAGACAGACATATAAACAGACAGACAGACAGACATATAAACAGACATACAGACAGACTATAACAGACATACAGAACAGGACATATAAACAGACATACAGACAGACATATAAACAACATACAGACGACATATAACCAACATACAGACAGGATTATAACAGACATTACAACGACAATACAACAGACATATAAACAGACATACAGACAGACATATAACAGACATACAGACTGACATATAAACAGACATTACAGAGCAGACAGGACAGACAGCAGGGACAGCCAGACAGAGGAGAGCTACCTGAGGAGAGCTGAGACCAGGGCGGTGTTGGGGGACATGTCCATATGACAGCTCAGGGATCCTCTGGCGCTGATTTCACACCCCCACACACTGCACCCTACCCACTGCCACAATCATCACTGTCACATCATCTCATCACATCATCATCACATCACTGTCTCATCATCACAACTCATCACTGTCATCATCCATCATCACTGTACATCACATTCATCAAAATCCTGTCACACCCCACTGTTTCACGTAGTGCTGTGGTTACGGTGGCTAGTGTAGCCACTATCCTACAGCACCACATGCCTAACGTGAAATGCTGCGAAGAAAAGGGCAGTGTGCCTGTGAGTGTCATGACTACCTCTGCACAGACACCACAGTGCACAGACACCATGACACCACAGTGCACAGACACCATGACACCACAGTGTACAGACACCATGACACCACAGTGCACAGACACCACAGTGCACAGGCACCATGACACCACAGTGTACAGACACCATGACACCACAGTGCACAGACACCATGACACCACAGTGCACAGACACCATGACACCACAGTGTACAGACACCATGACACCACAGTGTACAGACACCATGACACCACAGTGCACAGACACCATGACACCACAGTGCACAGACACCACAGTGCACAGACACCCTGACACCACAGTGCACAGACACCATGACACCACAGTGCACAGACACCATGACACCACAGTGCACAGACACCATGACACCACAGTACACCATGACACCACAGTGCACAGACACCATGACACCACAGTACACCATGACACCACAGTGCACAGACACCATGACACCACAGTACACCACGACACCACAGTGCACAGACACCACAACACCACAGTGCACAGACACCATGACACCACAGTACACCATGACACCACAGTACACCATGACACCACAGTGCACAGACACCATGACACCACAGTGCACAGACACCACGACACCACAGTGCACAGACACCACGACACCACAGTGCACAGACACCACGACACCACAGTGCACAGACACCATGACACCACAGTGCACAGACACCATGACACAACAGTGCACAGACACCATGACACCACAGTGCACAGACACCATGACACCACAGTGCACAGACACCACAGTGCACAGGCACCATGACACCACAGTGCACAGACACCACAGTGCACAGACACCACAGTGCACAGACACCATGACACCACAGTGCACAGACACCATGACACCACAGTGCACAGACACCACAGTGCACAGACACCACAGTGCACAGACACCACAGTGCACAGACACCATGACACCACAGTGCACAGACACCACAGTGCACAGACACCACAGTGCACAGACACCATGACACCACAGTGCACAGACACCACAGTGCACAGACACCATGACACCACAGTGCACAGACACCACGACACCACAGTGCACAGACACCATGACACCACAGTGCACAGACACCACAGTGCACAGACACCATGACACCACAGTGCACAGACACCACAGTGCACAGACACCATGACACCACAGTGCACAGACACCATGACACCACAGTGCACAGACACCATGACACCACAGTGTACAACTTTACTGTGGAGGTTGTGACAGTGGGGGGAGAGAGAGAGGGGGGGGAGGGGAGAGACAAATAGACACACACAAACACACACAGCTATAAGTGGACAGGGAGAGGACAGGTAGACAATCAGTGAGAGGACAGGTAGACAACTGGGAGAGGACAGGTAGACAACAGGGAGAGGACAGGTAGACAACAGGGAGAGGACAGGTAGACAACAGTGAGAGGACAGGTAGACAACAGGGAGAGGACAGGTAGACAACAGGGAGAGGACAGGTAGACAACAGTGAGAGGACAGGTAGACAACAGGGAGAGGACAGGTAGACAACAGGGAGAGGACAGGTAGAGAACAGGTAGACAACAGGGAGAGGACAGAGAGAACAGGGAGAGGACAGGTAGACAACAGGGAGAGGACAGGTAGAGAACAGGTAGAGGACAGGTAGACAACAGGGAGAGGACAGGTAGGACAACAGGGAGAGAACAGTAGAGGACAGGTAGCAAACAGGGAGGGACAGAGAGAACAGGGAGAGGACAGGTAGACAACAGGGAGGAGGACAGGTATGACAAAAAGGGAGAGGACAGGTAGACAACAGTGAGAGGACAGGTAGAGAACAGGGAGAGGACAGGAGAGGAAAAGAAGAGAACAGGGAGAGGACAGGTAGACAACAGGGAGAGGGACAACAAGAGAACAGGGAGAGGACAGGTAGAGAACAGGGAGAGGACATGTAGACAACAGGGAGAGGACAGGTAGACAACAGGGAGAGGACAGACAAGAGAACAGGGAGAGGACAGGTAGACAACAGGGAGAGGACAGGTAGAGAACAGGGAGAGAACAGGGCAAGGACAGACAAGAGAACAGGGAGAGGACAGGTAGACAACAGGGAGAGGACCACAAGAGAACAGGGAGAGGACAGGTAGAGAACAGGTAGAGGACAGGTAGACAACAGGAGAGGGACAGGTAGACAACAGGGAGAGGACAGACAAGAGAACAGGGAGAGGGACAGGTAGACAACAGGAGAGGACACACAAGAGAACAGGGAGAGGACAGGTAGAGAACAGGTAGAGGACAGGTAGAGAACAGGAAGAGGACAGGTAGACAACAGGGATAGGACAGGTAGAGAACAGGGAGAAACAGGTTTGAGGACAGACAAGAGAACAGGCAGAGGACAGGTAGAGAACAGGCAGAGGACAGAAAGAGAACAGGGAGAGGACAGGTAGAGAACAGGCAGAGGACAGGTGAGAACAGGCAGAGGACAGACGAAAGGGGAGGGACAGGTAGAGAACAGGGAAAGAGGACAGGAAGAGAACAGGGAGAGGGCAGGTAGAGAACGGGGAGAGGACAGGTAGAGAACAGGCAGAGGACAGACAAGGACAGGTAGACAACAGGGAGAGGACAGGTAGAGAACAGGGAGAGGACAGGTAGAAGAACAGGAGGGGAAGTAGGGGACAGGTGAGGACAGGCAGAGGACAGGAGACAGACAGGGGCAGACAAGAGAACAGGCAGATGTCAGGACAGGTAGAGAAGAGGGAGAAGGCAGGTATGAAGAGTCAAACCTGTGGAGGAAGTTGTGATGGCCAGGTGATAGATGCGTCCTGCTGTGGTCAGCAACACAGTGCTGCCCGACACCACCACTTCTGCAACATCACCAGCATTACCACCATCGTTATCATCATTGTTGTCCTCATTCTTGTCATCAATACCACTTCTGCTGCCAGTTCCGTCAATCACCACCCTCATCAATATGTTCATGATCAAACAACAGGATTGTCCTCTTGTACAGACTCAGCCTGCATGAAGCCACACAAAGCACACAGTGATATAGCAAAAAACAACATTGTCATTCACCATTTTCCTACAACTTCTTCATTAATCAACACTTCAGCATTTCTTATTCCTCCCTTTCAGTTGAATGCTCTTAGATTCCTGTACCTTCACAAACACACACCACACACACTCAACACACCATCAACCACCACACACATGCCACGACAATACACACACCTCATAATCCCCACCCACATTTACACACGGAACCACAGACTCACGCATAACACACAAACACACAACACAAAAACCATACATCACCATCTACACTTTCATAACACACACACACAATTCTCACTAGATACATGCTTATCCTGATAAAACACACACACACAACAGATACTCACTGACACAGCATGTATGCCGCAAAACACACAACACACACACACACACAGATACTGCACCATACAAACACACACACACAGATACTACACTGATACATGCATGTATGCCTGCAACACACACACACACACGCACAACAAACACACACAACAGACACTGATACAGCATGATCCTGCACCAAACACACCACACACAAACACACGAACACATACACAACACCCAACAAACGCCACACATTACAAACACACACACACAGATACTGCACTGAACATGCATGTATGCCTGCACACACACACAAAACACACCACACACACCACACACACACACACACACCAGATACTGCACTGAACATGCATGTATGCCTGCACACACACACACACACACACACACACACACACAACACACACACAGATACTGCACTGACACATGCATGTATGCCTGCACACACAACACACACACACACACACACACACACCACACACACACACACACACACAACACAACACAGATACTGCACTGAAACATGCATGTATGCCTGCACACACACGAACACACACACACACACACACACAGACACTGCACTGACACATGCATGTATGCCTGCACACACACACACACACACACACACACACACACACACACAGATACTGCACTGACTGGCATCATCCTTGCCATTGCCTATGGCAATCTGACAAGAGGGCCCCATCTCCATCCTCCCCTCTCCCCTCTCCTCCTTCCCTCCGTTGCCATGGAAATCCACTGACACCACCTGAGCGTGCAAAGTGTCTTTTTTGTGGCTCAGCAAAATCAACTTGTCCTGAAACCAGCGCAAAATAAAAATGCAAATAATTTTTTTTTTAAAGATTATACTGATAACATTTTTACTTTTTCAAAAACTACTGCAACTTATCATGGGCATTAATTTAAAGTAGGAGGCAGAAACATCACAAGCCTTGGATGCACTGATGATGAGTGCTGACTCAATAGCCAACAATTTCACAAGCAAACATGAGAAAAATTCTCCAGAGTCAATGCAGAGAGCAACATTGCTGGCCTTAAGTTAAACGCCAAAAAGACTAAAGTGATGCGCACACAGTCAGTCATCCCTCAAAACATCTAAACCAATGGAACAGATTTGGAATACGTTCAAAATTTCAAATATTCAGGCTCTGCCTACAAACGTCAAGACTACAATCAAGCAAAAGATGATTCAATCACTATACACAATACAATACAACTACTTTCTTCTTTCAGAAACACGAAAAATTCATGTAGTTACTAGCATAGCTAAAACCAAGCAACAAGTCAACACTCATATAAAACAGCACAAACCTATATCAGTTTCAGGATGATCATTTCCTATACTTTTAAACAAGAGTATTCATACATCAGTGACAGCTATCCACACATGCACGCACACAAGTGGGAAGGCACTGGTGAATGCATGTGAACACACACATGCACACACATGCACACACACACACACACTCCAACATTGTTACAAATTGTCAGATAGAAAATACACATATGACTGATACCTTGTGTTTCATTACATACACAAACAATACACATGAATGAACAACACTCACACACACAAACACACACACACATGCACACACACACACGCAGGCAAAAGTATTGAAGTACTTACATACACAAACAATACACATGAATGAACAACACACACACACACACAAACACACGCACGCACACACACGCGGGCACAAACGCATGTACACACACACACACACACATTCCCCCATCCCCATCCATCCCCCCCTCCCACACAGAGAGCGTATGTCACCTACCTGAGTGTCAGTGAGCCAAGCAAGGGTGGCTGCAGGCAGGTAGTCGGGGTGAGGGTGTACCCTGTGTGTGAAGCGATGGGGAGGCACATCCACCTCAGGGTCCACGCTGAAACACACCCCCTCCACTCTCCCGTCTGTGTATCCCACTGCCAGTATCCCTGACACACGCACACACACACACACACACACATGGAGAAATTATGCATATGCGACCATTTTTGCCCACCATGCAGGTAGTAGCATTTCTGACTTCAGAGATGCATGCTGGGTATGTTTGTGTTTACCTAACCCACCGTCAGCTGACATGAATTACAGGATCCTTAGCATGCATGTTTTTGATCCTCTGCACATGTACATATACACAAAGGGAATTAAGGTATTGGCGGGTCTGCACTTGAAACTGACCTGGAATATCATAAAATCTCCCACCCCTGATTCACTGGATGCCATGGAGATTCAAACCCATATTTCATGAACCCATGGACTGAAGTCTTAACCACTCAGCTATAGTGTCTGTCATCTGCAGGTCATTAAATGCATGCTAGGTACGTTCCTGCCATCCATACCTTCCGCGCTATCTGTCCTATTCTTCAACAAAACACCGGTTTTTAACAGACATGGAAGATGTTATGCATCATGCACTTGCACACAGGACTTTGGCTACAGTCTGCTGTTGAGGAGAGTGATAGAAAAGAGGGCACCATATGAACTACAGCAAACATCCTCTCCATCAGACAACTCAGCCATGACTCATCACCGCACCTGCAGCTAAATGCGGTCATCATGGAATAGGCGGTCTTCCCACTGGGGATTTTTTATATTGTGGTTAGTGTTGAACTTACGGTAAATAGCATACTGGGTGAATTTTTCATATTGTGGTTAGTGTTGAACTTACGGTAAATAGCATACTGAGTGAATTTTTCATATTGTGGTTAGTGTTGAACTTACGGTAAATAGCATACTGAGCGAATTATTCATATTATGGTTAGTGTTGAACTTACGGTAAATAGCATACTGAGTGAATTATTCATATTATGGTTAGTGTTGAACTTACGGTAAATAGCATACTGAGTGAATTATTCATATTGTGGTTAGTGTTGAACTTACGGTAAATAGCATACTGAGTGAATTATTCATATTATGGTTATTGTTGAACTTACGGTAAATAGCATACTGAGTGAATTATTCATATTGTGGTTAGTGTTGAACTTACGGTAAATAGCATACTGGGTGAATTATTCATATTGTGGTTAGTGTTGAACTTACGGTAAATAGCATACTGGGTGAATTATTCATATTGTGGTTAGTGTTGAACTTACGGTAAATAGCATACTGAGTGAATTATTCATATTGTGGTTAGTGTTGAACTTATGGTAAATAGCATACTGAGTGAATTATTCATATTGTGGTTATTGTTGAACTTATGGTAAATAGCATACTGGGTGAATTATTCATATTATGGTTATTGTTGAACTTATGGTAAATAGCATACTGAGTGAATTATTCATATTATGGTTATTGTTGAACTTATGGTAAATAGCATACTGAGTGAATTATTCATATTATGGTTATTGTTGAAATTACTGTCCATATCATACTGCGTGAATTATTCATATTATGGTTATTGTTGAAATTACTGTTAATATCATACTAAGCGAATTATTCATATTATGGTTATTGTTGAAATTACTGTTAATAGCATACTGCGTGAATTATTCATATTATGGTTATTGTTGAAATTACTGTTAATATCATACTGCGTGAATTATTCATATTATGGTTATTGTTGAAATTACTGTTAATATCATACTGTGTGAATTATTCATATTATGCTTATTCTTGAATTTACTGTTAAAATCATACTGTCTGAATTATTCATATTATGCTTATTCTTGAAATTACTCTTAAAATCATACTGTTTGAATTATTCATATTATGGTTATTCTTGAAATTACTGTTATATCATTCCGGTTAAATTATTCATATTATGGTTATTCTTGAAATTGCTGTTATATCATTCCGGTTACATTATTCATATTATGGTTATTCTTGAAATAACTGTTATCATCACACCATTTGAATTATTCATATAATGGTCAGTCTTGAAATTTCTGTTATTATCATACTGTTTGAATTATTCATATTACTGTTAGTCTTGAAATTTCTGTTAATACCATACCGTGCAAATTATTCATATTATGGTTATTCTTCAAATCAGAGTTAAGATCTTCGCTACATACCAGCCTGTGGGTCACCAGGCAGAGCAGACCAAGCCAAGGAGCAGACAGTGTCATCACAGCTGGCCCTCTGACGATCCACGATACAGCAACTGTCTCTGATAACACACACACAATAAACTGACGATCCACGATACACAACTGTCTCTGATAACACACACAATAAACTGACGATCCACGATACAGCAACTGTCTCTGATAACACACACAATAAACTGACGATCCACGATACAGCAACTGTCTCTGATAACACACACACAATAAACTGACGATCCACGATACAGCAACTGTCTCTGATAACACACACACAATAAACTGACGATCCACGATACACAACTGTCTCTGATAACACACACACAATAAACTGACGATCCACGATACAGAAAACTGTCTCTGAAAACCCACACACACAATAAACGACGATCCACGATACAGCAACTGTCTCTGATAACACACAAATATATAACACACACACAATAAACTGACGATCCACGATACAGCAACTGTCTCTGATAACACACACACAATAAACTGACGATCCACGATACAGCAACTGTCTCTGATAACACACACACAATAAACTGTCGATCCACAATATGGCAATTGTCTCTCTGATATCACACACACACAATAAACTATCAATCCACAATACAGCAACTGTCTCTGATAATCACACCAAAACACAATAAAATGAAAATCCAAAATTTCGGCAACTGCTCTGATAACACACAATAAAATGACAATCCACAATACAGAAAACTTTTCTCTGATCACACACAACCAATAAATGACGACCCACGATACAGCAACTGTCTCTAAATATCACACACAATAAACTGACGATCCACAATACAGCAACTGTCTCTGATATCACACACAATAACCTGACGATCCACAATACGGCAACTGTCTTTCTGACATCACACACACACAATAAACTGTCGATCCACAATATGGCAACTGTCTTTCTGACATCACACACACAATAAACTGTCGATCCACAATATGGCAACTGTCTCTCTGATATCACACACACACACAATACAGCAACTCTAACAACACACACAGTGAAGATAAATACTTTTTTTTTAAGTACAGAAAAACATTCTGTCACATTTGAAACATTTAGCATACTGGGACCTCAGTTTAACCCTTTACCATTTGTATATCTTACAGAGAAACTCCCTGTAGTATTCGAAAATTCACGCAGTTTTTTTAAGAGAATAAGGTACACATAGTCTTGTACAGTTACTTTTGTTCGCAGAGCAGTCATATTTGGCCAAAATATTCACATGATGTCATACTTTGTTGTGCACCCCAAGATGTGTGTCCTACCTACATGTGTCATGCTGCTGTCCCCTCTTTGTCACCAAATACAGGTAACATTGCAGTGACATCATGCTGTTAGTCTACAGCTACCCTCTAACATGCGCAATATAGGTATGTGATTAAATAAATAATAAGTGTGGTCCTGCCTGAATGTGTCTTCCATGCATCAACTGTCATGGAAATCCAATCCAACATTCACACTTGTCACAAAATTACTGTCACCAAGTCTACATTTTCTCCCCCGTGGGACTCCCGGGGTATGCTTGCAAAGCGAGCATCGCAAGAATAGGATCTCTGCCCTCCAACCAGGCATGTCGTAAAAGGCGAGTAAGGTGGAACCCTTCCCCCAGGTAGGGGGTTAGACACAGGGCTAACAACCCTGTTCTGTAAAAAAAAACATTTGTTACGGAAACGGCAACACAAGAAATCAACACTACTGGGTGTGACGGGCTTCCAGAGTCATCGGAAGATACTCGCATGAATGACAGTGGTGAAAGCTGAAAGGAAGCCACTGACAGGAAGATGGGAGTCTTAAGCACCAAAAATAAGACCAAGATAGGATTCTGGAATGTAAGAACCATGTTTGAGACAGGAAAACTAGCGCAAGTTACAGCAGAGATGAGACGCTACAATCTACATATTCTCGGAGTCAGTGAAAGCCGATGGACAGGATCAGGCCAATACTGAGCCAGCACAGGAGAGACAGTGCTGTACAGTGGTAGAGATGACAGCCAACACCATGAGGGAGTAGCAATTATCATGAAGAAAGGAATGGAGAAGTGCCTGATGGAGTGAAACCTATCAACAGCAGGATGATGAAGATAAGAATGAAAGGTAAACATGCTAATACCACAATCATACAGTGCTATGCACCAACCAACGACAGTGGAGAAGAAAGCAAAGATACATTTTATGAACAATTACAGGCTGAAATGGAAAACACACCAAACCATGACATGAGGATAGTGATGGGTGACCTAAATGCAAAAGTTGGAAAAGACAACTCAAACCAAGAAAGAGCCATGGGAAAAGAAGGATGTGGCAGCATAAATGACAACGGAGAAAGATTGGTGGAATTCTGCATGACAAACAACCTGGCATTGGAGGGACATTATTTGCACACCCTGAGATCCACAAGCTTACCTGGTGTTCCCCCAATGGAAGAGACAAAAACCAGATCAACCACCTGATGATCAATGGGACATGGAGGAGATCACTCCTAGATGTAAAAGTAAGGAGAGGAGCCGATGTTGGCAGTGATCACCACCTTGTCACTGCAACCCTAAAAGTGAAGCTGAGAAAAAATGGATCTGGGAAACCAAGACAACATTTTGATGTGGAAAAGCTGCGCAACACCAAAGTAAAGAGTGCTTTCACCCTCCAGCTCAAAAACAAGTTCCAAGCACTGGTGGATACTGAAAACTACACACCTCCGGACACGACTAATATAAACACCATGTGGAAACAAGTCAGGACAGCCTACACACAAGCCAGTGAAACGTGCTTAGGACAGAGACAGAGGAAGAGAAAAAGGTGGATTACAGCAGACACCTGGCAAGCCATCGAGAACAGGAGAGAACTGAAGAAGAAAATCTTAGAGACAAAGTCAAAGCGGATGAGAGAGAGGTACAAACAACAGTATAGAGAAGCAAACCAAACTGTGAAGAGAATGACAAGAACAGACAAGCGTACCTACATGGATGATATTGCAAGACAAGCAGAGGAGGCCGCCGCAAAGGGAGAGCAAGGACAGGTGTATAAGATCACCAAGACTGTCAGTGGCAAGTACCGGGGCAATACTGAAAACACCAATCCTAGATAAACAAGGCCACTTACTTACCACAGAAGCAGAACAAGATGCGAGATGGGCAGAACATTTCAGTAAAGTTCTCAACAGACCACCACCAACTGAAGAGGCAGATGTACAAGATCCTGATGCCGATCTCAATGTGAACAGCACACCACCAAAGAAGGAAGAGATTATAGCAGGAATCAGCTCTCTCAAGAATGGAAAAGCCCCTGGCCAGGACAACCTCAACGCAGAACTTTTCAAGGCAGATCCAGAGTTTGCATCTTAAGTTCTACAGCCACTCTTTGCAGCTATATGGGAGGAGAAACAGCTACCAGCAGATTGGACAGGAGTCATCATGAAGATCCAAAAAGAAGGAGCCCTGAACAATTGTAACAACTGGAGAGGAATCACTCTGCTATCTGTTCCCAGCAAGATTCTGGCAAAGATCATCATCGGACGAATCTCAGAGGCAGTGGACCAACAACTCAGAAAGGAACAGGAAGGTTTTCGACCAGGAAGAAGATGCATAGACCAGATCTTCACCCTGCGCAACATCATCAAACAGTGCACGGAATGGCAGAGACAGCTGTATATCAACTTCATAGATTTTGAAAAAGCCTTTGACAGCATTCATCGAGAAAGTGTATGGTGCATACTCCGAGCATATGGAATTCCACAGGAGATTATCCGTCATTAAGAGCTTCTACAACAACTTCACGTGCAGAGTAGGAAACAGCAAAACCAGTTTCAGTGTACAAACCGGCGTCAGACAAGGCTGCCCCATGTCAGCACTACTCTTCAACCTGACAATTGATTGGGTGATGAGACAGACAACAGCTGACCAGTCACGGGGCATCAGATGGACCCCCTTCTCAACGCTTGAAGACCTAGATTTTGCCAACGATCTGGCACTGCTCTCACATACCCACCATCACATTCAAGAGAAGACATCCCATCTCAGCACTTTCGCACAGCAAGTAGGCCTGAAAATCAGTCAGAAGAAGACAGAGGTGATGACACTGAACGTTCAGAACCCTCACCGGTCACAGTGAATGGAGAAATTTACCAACAACTGAAGAGTTCACATTACCTCGGGAGCACTGTTAGGCATGACGGCGAGCAGGCAGCGACATCAAGAAACCGGATTAGCAAAGCAAGAAATGCTTACAGAAATCTGAACAATGTGTGGAAATCGTCCCAGTACAGCACCGGGACCAAACTAAGACTATACCAGAGCTGTGTACTTTCCACCCTTTTGTACAGCTCGGAGTGCTGGAGGATGACTGAGAGTGACCTCGACAAACTATCCACATTCCACACGAAGAATCTCAGAAGAATCTTGCGCATCTTCTGGCCTGAGACCATCTCCAACCAAGAACTTTTTGCCCGTTGCAACCAGGAAAGCATGGACACCATCATCATGCATAGGCGATGGAGATGGATAGGGCATATCTGCCATCGGGAACGGTGAAACATCACCCGAACAGCCCTCCACTGGACACCAGAGGGAAAACGCAAACGAGGACGACCCAATAACACTTGGCGTCGGACTGTCGAAACAGAGCTGAAGACCTTCCAACATACCTGGGGAACCATTCAGAAGCTGGCCCAGGACAGACAGGAGTGGAGAACATTTGTTGCTGCCCTACGTGCCAATAAGGCACAAAGGCATTGACGATGATGAAGTCTACATTTTCTGAGTGGAAAGTATTCAAACATATTGAAAACAACGTTGACTAATGTGCATATATACATTATTTACAAATATGTGCTCACGCCTACTATTTACAAAAACACTAGTGTGTCCTTCACCAATAGCCAGTTACATGGCTGTCACAATGCAGGTGTCACAGCCCAGTGTCGTGTCCAGGTGTGTTGGCATGTTTCTCAGGTGAAAATACTGATTAATTATGAGAAATCTGGTTTTCGTCATATTACTGATCTATGACTCAGAAAATCTCAAATCAGTAGACCAGTAGAGATGAAGCCTTGGCAAACGCTTGATCCCCATCAGATCAAAACTGACAGGTAAGCCCTAATTTCATCAGGTGTGTTTCTGTCCATAATGGATCTATGACTAAGCCTTTCACAGCGATCTTTTGCCTGGCATAATTGTTATTTTTATCTGCTACCGTTTGAAAAATATGTTGGGGCACAAACAAAACAAAGTAATCTAAGGGCTTGGCATTCAGTGGGAGAGTTTGTGCCGGCCCAGTCAGCAGCGTGAAGTCTTGCACTGTGCAAGGCACTTGTGCCCGCGCCATGTCGTCTGCTATGAAGCCAACGGAATGTTATCCTCAGCATCACTTTCCGACTCACTACCTTCTCCTATTTCATCTCCTTCTTCTACATCTACTTCAACATCAGATTGAACATTTAATTCTCTTTCGAACTGTTCCACTTGAGCCAAAATAGCTTCAATTTCCACATCAGTATATTCCTCCCAAATCGTATCCTCAATTTTTGCTGCCATTTTTAGCTACAAAAAAGCGTGGGAAAGACAAAGCCAGTCACTGGCCAATTTCTTGTGAACGGGAGGCTGTGTAGCACTGAATTTGGTGCCCATTCCTTCCTTAGTTTATGCTGACCTCAGTGGAATGTTCATTCATGGTGTGCGTGTACTAGGTAGAGCTTAGTGCATGAGGGAAATGCCCACTAGGCTGAAATGACGTCCGGCGGGTAAAAATGGGAAAGGGTTAAAGTCTCATCCATAGGACTTTAAGAGGAGTGGAGCCAGTATTGATATTACTCCAGTGGGAGCCTCGGTTGTGGCTCGAACTCAGGCCATCAGATCACGAGCGCAATGCTCTCACTACTAGGCTATCCTGCACCCTGCATTTGATTTGAAGCAAAGAAAGAAGCTCAGAGACAGCTACCCATTTGTGGAAAAAGCAGAAGATCAGCACAACTGATGAACAGAAGCCAGCAGGAAATGGTGGATGATTTTACACTG
Organism: Rapana venosa; assembly: GCA_028751875.1. Lineage (NCBI taxonomy): Eukaryota > Metazoa > Mollusca > Gastropoda > Neogastropoda > Muricidae > Rapana > Rapana venosa. Next base: position 75,700,324 of record CM054139.1, read on the forward strand.
ATCATTCAATGGCAGGATGCGTACATGGCTGTTTTTCGAAGGTAGGGATTGCCACTTGCATAATGCACAGCTTACAGTCTGCCATTTACAGTAATAATAATAATGTATGGAATTTATATAGTGCTGAATCTTGTAAAGTAAACAAATCAAAGCGCTTGCATTCAAATCATTCATACGCATGCAACCATCCATAAATATCAAGATAAACAAATATCAAATTTATATACACAACACACTTAGGTGGGGGTGGTGGAGGTGAAGGCAGCTATTGACAAGTAGGAACAGACAACAGGGGAAGATCTCAAGTAGAGTATAAGTGCATTTTGAGGCTAGATTTGAAAGAATGAAATGAAGGCTTTTGGCGAAGTGGAAGAGGGAGGTCGTTCCATGTAGAGGGACCGGAAACAGAGAAAGAGCGACGGCCAACAGTACATGTTACACACAGGACCTAAGTGTATTGTCTCCTCCCATGAGCACCAAGACCACCGCTTTAGGTCAAATGGAACTGGGAGAGGGGAAGGGTGGGGGGAATCAGATTTCAGATCAAATTCAAACATTGGACTCCCTACTTCCTACACTGGAGCAACATCCTGAAGGCCACACATACCTGAGCAATGCTCCCACCTGAGCAATGCTCCCACCTGAGGAATGTTCCCACCTGAGGAATGTTCACACCTGAGGAATGTTCACACCTGAGGAACGTTCATACTGTTTCCAAGGACAGCCAGGCTGGGTGGCATACTCACATTCCAGTGCAGGGCAGGGTGATGTTCCAGGTGACAATGTCTCCATTCTTCATCACGGCAAACAGCAACACACACCTGTCCCGGGCCTTCCCTCCCCGCATCACATGGGACCACACCATGTCTGCATCACCAACACACATCATGACAGTGATGACAGTAATGACGACCATGATAAGAATGTTATTACTACTAACATTATCAATAAAAAGATAATAACAACAACAATAATAATATGATAATGCGACAACGATGATGATGATGTGACAATGATGATGATAAAACAACATGAACTCAGCTGCTGCTGATGATAATAAATAAAACTGCATTACACACACACACACACACACACACGCACGCACGCACGCACGCACGCACGCACGCGATACTTCCTCCACACTCTGCATACACAGGCTTCATGCTCCAGCGAGCAGTCTCCCCCAAATTTCTCCAATCTAAGCATACAACTGTCTGCAAAATGTACCTACCTAACATTGGGAAGCAAATTTTGCATTAAATAGTTTTTACATATATCATCCTATGATAGAGGCAGCTGTACTCCTTCCATCTTCAGGGAGCGTGTTCATTCATAAGGAGCATCAGGAAAAACGTCAAGTTCTATTTTTGTTGCATTCCTGGGCTGGACGGAGCTGCAAGGTTCCCCGATGGTGCGCTTGTCTTGTGTGTGCGGCTGGGGGTGTTTTCCCCAATGTCTAGGCAGCTGCATTCCTACTGTGACGATGGTGTCTAAACATGACACCTTGGGGCATGTGGGGATGTTTTAGTCATTTGTTTCAACTGGCACACAATGGCCTACTCTTCCGAAAGGCTGAACGGGTTTTTCATGTGAGCGCAAGACGTTCTCTGTGTATTCACACATGGGGGCCTCAGTTTATAGTCTCATCTGAGGGACTTTCACATTCAGTTTGAGAGAAGTGAGGAGAGAAACAGACAGAAGACACAGACAGAAGACACAGACAGAAGACACAGACAGAAGACACAGACAGAAGACACAGACAGAAGACACAGACAGAAAAGATAGACAAAAAGAAACAGACAGAAGACAGACGGAAAAGATAGACAGAGGAGACACAGACAGAAGACACAGACAGAAAACATAGACAGAAAAGATAGACAGAAGACATAGACAGAAGACACACACAGAAGACATAGACAAAAAAGACAGAGGAGACACAAACAGAAGACACAGACAGGCAACAGAGGAGACAAGAGGAGGTACAGACAGACAACAGAGGAGGTACAGACAACAGAGGAGACAACAGAGGAGGTACAGACAACAGAGGAGGTACAGACAACAGAGGAGACAATAGAGGAGGTACAGACAGACAACAGTGGAGGTACAGACAACAGAGGAGACAACAGAGGAGGTACAGACAGACAACAGAGGAGGTACAGACAGACAACAGAGGAGGTACAGACGGACAACAGAGGAGGTACAGACAACAGAGGAGACAACAGAGGAGGTACAGACAGACAACAGAGGAGGTACAGACAGACAATAGAAAAGATAACAGAGGAGGTACAGACAACAGAGGAGGTGGAGACAACAGAGGAGGTACAGACAGACAACAGAGGAGGTACAGACAGACAACAGAGGAGGTACAGACAACAGAGGAGGTACAGACAACAGAGGAGACAACAGAGGAGGTACAGACAGACAACAGAGGAGGTACAGACCGACAACAGAGGAGGTACAGACAACAGAGGAGACAACAGAGGAGGTACAGACAGACAACAGAGGAGGTACAGACAGACAACAGAGGAGGTACAGACAGACAACAGAGGAGACAACAGAGGAGGTACAGACAGACAACAGAGGAGGTACAGACAGACAACAGAGGAGGTACAGACAGACAATAGAGGAGGTACAGACAGACAACAGAGGAGACAACAGAGGAGAAACAGACAGACAACAGAAGAGACAACAGACAACAGAGGAGACAACAGACAACAAGGAGACAACAGACAAAGAGGAGACAACAGAGGAGATAACAGACAACAGAGGAGAAACAGACAACAGAGGAGACAACAGACAACAGAGGAGACAACAGACGAGACAAACAGACAACAGAGGAACAACAGACAACAGAGGAGACAACAGACAACAAGGAGACAACAGACAGGACAAGAAACAGACAACAGAAAGACAAACAGACCAAGACAACAACCAGACAACAGAGGAGACAACAGACAACAGAGGAGACACAGAGGACACAACAGACAACAGAGGAGACAACAGACAAAACAAAAGGAGAAAACAGACAAACAGACAAGACAACAGACAACAGAGGAGAAAACAGACAACAGAGGAGACAACAGACGAGACAACAGAGGAGACAACAGACAAGACAACAGAGGAGACAATAATAATAATAATAATAATGTATGGAATTTATATAGCGCTAAATCTCGCAAAGTAAACAAATCAAAGCGCTTGCATCCAAATCATTCACACGCATGCAACCAGCCATAAATATCAAGATAAACAAATATCAAATTTATATACACAACACACTTAGGTGGGGGTGGTGGAGGTGAAGGCAGCTATTGAGAAGTAGAAACAGATAACAGGGGAAGATCTCGAGTAGAGTATAAGTGCTTTTGAGGCTAGATTTGAAAGAATCAAATGAAGGCTTTTGGCGAAGTGGAAGAGGGAGGTCATTCCATGTGGAGGACCGGAAACAGAGAAAGAGCGACGGCCAACAGTGGTTTGTTTAAATCTGGGTGTCCGAAAGCACAAGGCATCTACAGATGAATGAAGGGAGCGGGACGGAGTGTACAGGTGAAGACAGTTACAGAGATAAGAAGGTGCAGATTTGTGGAGACATTTGAAACAAAGGGTATTAATCTTATACTTTATTCTTTGTGAGACAGGCAGCAGTGAAGAGATCGCAAAAGAGGAGTGATGTGTTCAGATTTTTTCTTTCTAAGGACCAGTCGAGCTGCAGAGTTTTGTATGCGTTGAAGGGAGTAGATGGATGATGCCGGCAAACCAGCCAAGAGAGAATTACAGTAGTCCAGTCGAGAGAGATGAGAGATGTGACAAGTTGGATGTTGCTTCAGTAGACAGATACTTGCGAATTGCACTTATGCGCCGTAATTGATAGTAGCAAGACTGGCAGGTCTGGGTGATGATTTTTCATAGAGAGTGTGTTGTCAAGAACCACACCTAGATATTTCACAGAGGTGGACAGAGGAACCGAAGTATTACTGAATTCCACTGAAGTCGTTGTGATGGAAGAAAGTTTATGTTTGGTCCCCATGAGCATGGCTTCCGTTTTATCGGCATTTAGCTGTAACTTGTTTTGAGTCATCCAGTTTTGAATGTCTAGAAGGCAGTAGGCCATATTTGTCAGGAGGGAAGGCAGATTTTCAAGGGTATTGCTACATTGAAGCTGAGTGTCATCAGCATAGAAATGATGATCAATATGATGGTGGTTTATTATGTGTGAGAGTGGAGCAGTGTAAAGAGTGAAGAGAACAGGACCCAGAACTGATCCTGTGGGACTCCACATTCCAGTTTGACAGGTTTTGATTGAATTTTGCTGACAATAACTTTCTGGTATCGGTTTGTGAGGTATGAACTAAACCAGGTGAGGGCAGTGCCATTAATACCAAACATGTTCTGGAGGCGAGAAAGAAGAATTGAGTGATCTATAGTGTCAAAGGCAGCAGATAGGTTGAGAAGAGTGAGAAGGGATATTTTCCCTGCATCAGCAGCGAGTAGAAGTGTATCTAAAGTGTGGACTAGGGTGGTTTCGATGCTGTGGTTGGCGCGATAGGCAGACTGAAAAGGGGGAAGGAGATTATTGGAATGAAGGTGGTTGTTGAGTTGTTTTAGAACAACTTTTTCAAGTACTTTAGAGATGAACGGTAAGTTAGAGACAGGTCTGTAATTCTTTAAAATGTTGGGATCAAGGTCATGCTTTTTTAGTAGAGGTGCGGTTTTGAGAGCTGATGGAAAAATTCCTGACAGAAGAGATGAGTTTACTATTTCGGTGACCGAGGGTACAAGTTGTGGAAGGCATTGTGAGAAGACAGGAGCAGGTATGGGATCAAGATCGCATGATTTATCGTCATTCTTTCAGAATTGTGTGATTTCGCTTTCGCTTGTGGGATGAAAGAAAAAGAGAGGAGTGCCAGTGAATTGGGGATCAGGAGGTGCAGGCTGGAAATGAGTTTTGATCCAGTCCGGAGCGAATGTTGCGGACTTTATCTGAAAAGTAGAAAGAAAAGATGGAGGGAAGTTCAGACAGGCTGTGGGTCGTAGGAAGAGGGCTTGTTTTTGCAGATCCAAGAAGATTTGAGGTGAGGGTGAACAGAGATTTTATGGATTTAGCGCAGAGAATTTGGGAAGAGTAATAATTTGTCTTTGCTGAATGGATTAAAATTTGACTTTGTTTGTTTGTTTTCGGACAAGCTGTTTATTGATTTCAGTTTTTGATTTTCGCCACTGCCGTTCTAGACGCCGACGTTTGCGTTTCGCCATCAAAATATCCTTAGTGTACCATGGCGCACAGGGCCTGTCAGGCAGGAGATGGTCAGTTGGAGGTGCATGCTCGTCAAGCAATTGGCGGAGGACAGTGTTATAGTGTTCTGAGAGGTCAGTGTGGTCAGAAGTTTGCGAAAGGCGTTCCATAGCTTGAGAAGAGAAGGTTTGAATGTTCATGGCCTTAAGATTGCGGCGGGTAACATATTTCTTTTTTCTTACAGGTTTTGTGATGTTGAGGAAGAAAAGAATGGCGGAATGATCAGAATGCAGTTCATCAGACAACAGAGGAGACAACAGACAACAGAGGAGACAACAGACAGACAACAGACAGACAACAGAGGAGACAACAGACAACAGAGGAGACAACAGACAACAGAGGAGACAACAGACAGACAACAGACAGACAACAGAGGAGACAACAACAGAGGCAGTACTACAGACCGACAGGGGCCAGGCTGGCCATGCTGACGTAGGCAGACCTGACTGCAGCAGCACTGCGCTGTGCTCTGAGGCTGTCCACAACCACGTCCTTGTCGCCGCCATCATCATCATCGTTGCTGTCCTTGTCACCGCCAGCCCTCTCTACATGCTGGAGGTCTGTGTGTGTGGATGGTGGATCCTGCCTGTATTGGGAGATCAGCTGGCTTCCGAGGTCTGCAAGCTGTCAACACAGAATACAGCTTGTGCCAGTGTACAAATGTGAATGTGTGTGTATGTGTACATATACCAATATACATACTGTAATATCACTTAATGTAAAAAGACATATAAAAGCAGACAAGTAAAAACACAACACCCAAGTGTTTGGAAGAGCAAATTTTCTGTTCACTTAAAACCTTCTTCAGGCTAAAAAATTGGCCAACTCTGTGTCTCTTAATGTAAAAAGGCGTTAAATCAAAGAGGTAAACATGCACACTGACCCACATATTCATGCATGTACAACACACACCTGTACTTTTGGTCAGGTAATTTGAGCAACACTCTCAAACACTCACATCTGTAAAGTGGATGAAGCTTGACTGTGTGGTCCCATCTTCCCACTGAGCCCACTCTGGGTAGGAGCCGGCCAGAGTCCAAAAACTCCCTGACTCTTATGGGATTTGAACCCGTGACCTTCCAGACCGAAATCCGAGGCACTAACCACTGCGCAATGGTGGCTGGTTATTTAGAAAGTACTTTATTTACAAAGAAAAAATTCTGAAGATAATAGCCTGCTTCAGATGAGCTTTGGTCCATAACTGAGCATTTCATATTTATTCTGCTATCACTGCATGGGATTGCTAAAAGTGTGAAATAGCAAACTCTGTTGACAGTTAACGCTCACCGGAGTAAAAACAAAGAAAACATTTTTGGGTACCAAGAAACTGTTTCCTGCTATGGCTATATGAATGAACAGATTTAACTGTTGATCACTATCTGTCGTTTACCTCTGTCATCAACTCTGAAACCCCAACCACAGAATCTTCCTCAAGCAACTTCCAACACAATAATGGAGAGTTTCACTTTCCAGTTTTCACAAGGAGGCACAACTTCATGAAACATCAACACTAAACATCAGTGGACAAAGACTGAAAACTTGCAACTGAGCACCAACTCTGGAATCTATTGGCCACTCCTTTCAAAGTACTTCTTTAGGAGGCTTTTTTCCATCAAAAGAAGGTGGATTTTTGTTACACAAAGGAAAACTGATCTTTTAAGCAGACACCAGCAGAGGAGTGCACTACATACCTGAACCCAGGGTCTCCCGGAGGTGGACAGACCGCTGATGATGAGGCGATGGTCCGTGGTCACTCCTGCCAACACCGTCCTGAAGTGAAGTGAAGTGACCACAAGCACATTTTATACATCATGAAACACTGATCAATGTTACCAACCAATACATCCCATACAACAATACCCACATCGTTCTGCTACCTTCACAATATTAATAATTGTATTCAATCAGGTCAACTTTAACCGTCTTGACCCCGTTACGGCCGCAGCTGACAGTAACGGTGTCTGCCGCAAGATTCCAATACGACCGCAGCCGACAGTTGGTGCTGCCCACGTGGGCAGTACTTTTCCATCACACACAGACCTCGTGGTTTTCACACTGTGTGTCTGAAAATTGGTGGGGCGATGCAGGGAGGGTGTCAGAGGGTGCCAGTGATAAATTTAGACCACTTACATGCGTGTAGTGGGGAGGGAAGGAAGAAATAACAGCCAGCGACCAGAACGCTGTTCAATCGTAGCAGCATGGCGGAAAAAAAGGCGTTTTCTTTGGTAGCAGACGATTCATCTGATTAGCGAGACGAATTGAATGTTATTGTCTTGGAAGTAGAAACATTTGAACAATAAATGTTAAGTGAGCCAGATACCAAAAGCTTATGAGGAAGAGAAGGAAGGAAATGCTGCAGTTAGGGAGAAGAGTGAGCCAGAAAATAACGTGCTACACAGCACATTCCTGACCTGTGCTACACACACTGACTGTGGAGAAATTTGACCTCCTGTCCAGTCCGCGGCATAGACGCCTGAAAACGTGACGCCTTTTGACTGCTTTCTCCTTATGCCTTTTGACTGTTTTCTCCTTATGCCTTTTGACTGTTTTCTCCTTATGCCTTTTGACTGTTTTCTCCTTGTGCCTTTTGACTGTTTTCTCCTTATGCCTTTTGACTGTTTTCTCCTTATGCCTTTTGACTGTTTTCTCATTATGCCTTTTGACTGTTTTCACCTAATGCCTTTTGACTGTTTTCTCATTATGCCTTTTGACTGTTTTCACCTAATGCCTTTTGACTGTTTTCACATTATGCCTTTTGACTGTTTTCTCATTATTACCACACTTTTGCTTTGAAACTGCAATGGCAGAAACGAACAGATATGCCAATAACAAAAATAGCAAGAAGGAAAAGAAAAAAGGTCTCCGATCTGCCAAGGTTCAACAGGTGACAGCAATGGGTACACCCCCCACACAGCCACAATTTTTGCTTTTTGTGATGTGATGTGACCTCGTGCCATCACTACTACTACTTTAGAGACTACCAACATTAAAATATTGTAGGATTTCAGAAGTTCTGTGTTGTTTCGAATTTGTCACACCTGTGCAGTGACACTGGTGACAGTGTGACAGTCATGTACAATAATACACTTCTGTACACTTAACAAACATGTGGTAGCACACGCAGATATGAACTGCAGTATAAAGGTCATATGTTGATTGAATATGACTTGTTTTCAAAAGAAAAAGAGTTAAACAAAACTTCTGTCTCCTCAATGTAGGATTAGCTCAATATAGATCTAGTATTGCAGACGCTTCTGTAAGGGCCATAACTCTCATACCGTAACTAAGGTGACTGAGATACACACATGGAATTGTGGGTAGAATATTAACAGCTAACTTCGATCTCTTCACGGCACACACGTACACACGCTACCACGAGCACAGGCCAATTCTAGATGGTGGCAGCGGTCTTTTATGAACCAAGATTGTGACACGAAGATGGAAGAAGTACAGCAAGGACAGACGAAGCTGTTCGACGTCCGATAAGTCTCCCACTCCAAAACCATTCGAGGGCACAGCACCAGCTGGCCAAAGGGAAAGCAACGTTTCCTTCGTTACGAACGGGTTCGGGTCTTATGAAAAAAAACTAGAGAAAACGGGTGAGTGTATTTTTATACACTAGGGGAGATGTGGCAGACGATATAAGTAAACCCATGAACATGTGAAGACACTGTTCAACAGGATGAGATCGTCACTGCTTTTGATCAATATTTTGGTGCTCGGAAAAAATTACGATTGTTGAAGAGCCAAGTTCAACAAAGAATAAAAAGGCCTGGAAGACAGTTGAAAATTTTTATTCAAGATTTATTCAAATTGGCTGAAAATGTGAATATGGTCAATTAAAAGGGGAACTGATAAGAGCCCCGAATAGTTGTTGTGTACTCGATGATGCACTCTCCAACGAACTCCAAGCTAAAGCTGACTTAACTCTTACTCAACAGTCCAGTCTAGCAGGACAAGCTGAAGAGAGAAAAGAGAGTCAACCAGTGATCAGAGGCGACGCTTCTATCAACGTTGTCAAACAATGTTCTGCATTGAAAAAACAGTATCAGCCACAGTTTCCATCAACCAGTAGAGCCAACTACAATTTCAAATTTGCGATATTGCGGCAAGGAATCTCATCCAAGAGACAAATGTCTCGCGCACAGCTATTTGTTCATCTTCCACAAGAAAGGACATTATCGGGTTGTTTCCCGAAGTACTGGCCATTACAAACACAATATGACACAAATCAGCTCATGAATTTCAGATGAAGATGATGCTTCACACGAACTAGATGACGAATTTTTAGGCCATGTCTTCCATCTCCAGGATGATGACTGCGGACAGCAGAAATAACCCCACAAATGGCAAACCTCATATCTTCAAACTAAATTACGGGTGCATCAGTTTCAGTGGTGGGGGAAAGCTGGGCTAGGACACACCAGCTAATCAATTTCTCGGAATCACTAAAAGGGTCCAGGCAACACTACTCTTACGACACTGGCAAATTCAAGCACAGCTGCGCCCACGGAGACAAACAAATGACAGAAACTCTCTACGTTCTGAAAGGCCATCATGCTCTCTCCTCAGTGGGGCAGCCTGTGTCAAGTTGGGTTTGATCTCACGTGTCAACCAAGTCAACTATCCAAAGACACCTGATTTCAAAAGTGAGTTTCCCAACTTTTTCAAGTACCCCTAGGTAAATTGGACAAACCTTACAACATCACTCTCAAAGATTGTGCAAAACCGGGTGTGCATTTATGCCCCAAAAAATAGCACACCCTCTAATTCCAAAAGTCAAAACTGAGATTGACCGTATGCTCAAGGAAGGTGTTACTCACCTGTCACAGAACCAACCAGTTGTGCTCGGGAATTGTGGTAGTCCCAAAGACCAATGGATCTATACGTCTCTGTGTAGATCTCACTCAACTGAACAAATCCTTCAACGGGAGATTCATCCTATAGCTTCAGTTGATGAAAGCCTGGCTAAAATGGCCAATTCCAAAGTTTCTCGAAGCTAGATGCTCGAAGCGGCTTTTGGCAGCACCTCTCAGTAGAAGAATCAAAGCCGTACACAACGTTCATCACACCTTTTGGACGATTATTGTTTCAACCGACTTCCTTTCGGGATCAGTTCAGCAAGTGAGGTATTTCAGCGAGCCATCTCAACAATCCTTGTCGACTTGGAAGGCGTTATATCCACATGGATGATTCTTGTCCATGCTGAAGACCAAGCCACTCATGATCAACGTCTTCGAACATCTGAATCGACTACAAGAAGCTGATCTCACTCTCAATAAAAAATGTAAATTTTCCAAAGACCTTTTCGATTTTTGGGCCACATCATCGACACCTCTGGCATTCGCCCAGATCCAGCAAAAGTGGAGGCATCAACAATTTTCCTTCGCCCACAAACATCACTGAGCTTCAACGCTTCATGGGCATGGCAAACCAACTGGCCAAGTTCATGCCCCAAACTTGCCAATCTCACAGCCCCCCTACGCTGTCTTCTACACAGAACACTCAATGGATATGGAGCGATCAACAGGAAACAGCTTTCCAGCAAATCAAAATCTCTTGATTTCACCTCCTGTTTTTCGCTCACTACAGCCCAGACGAGAGACTTTTATAGCACTGACGCATCCAACGCAGGCATTGGTGCTGTCTTGTTCCAAAAATCAAGAGGAAAAAATCACACGTCCAGTCTTTCTATTTTCACGCTCTCTCTCAGACGCTGAGCATTAAAATACGCTGTAATAGAAAAAAAGGGATTAGCATCACTTGGGCCTGTGAGAGACTGAGTGAATATATCCTTGGCCTCAGCTTCAACTGTAGAGACTGATCACAAGCCCCTGGTTACCAACTGCTCTCATCTACAGAAATTCCAAAAAGCCACCTCGCATTCAGCGTTTCGACACGACTCATGCGTTTCTCTCCAAATGTTTTGCACGGCGCTGGAAAAAATCAGACAACAGCGGACAGCACTGTCACGTGCACCACATGCTCAGCCAAAAAAAGCGGACAACATCTCATCGATGATGCAACAGTCTATTGTAATCAGGGCATCGATAATCTGCCAGCTTCAGCAAACAAGCTGCATGAAATCAAGGAAGTACAAAAATCAGACCCTGAAACGACACAAATCCGAGAAAAAAAAACTGCTCAGTGGATGCCCACCTACATGCCAGAGTCACCACTTCTCAAGCAGTACTGGACAAACAGAGAACACTTTACCATCGTCAATGATCTGCTACTGTTTGATGACAGAATCGTTATCCCCAGGGAGATGAGAATGGACATTTTAAATCGTATTCACGAAGGCACCTCGGAATCACAAAATGCAGAGCTTTGCTTCATCCTCAGTTTGGTGGCCATACATATCTTTCTCAGATTGAAGACTTGTCAACAAATGTGCTATTTGTGACAAACACAGACTGACACGAAGGAACCTCTACTTCCCTCTTTCCCTTTTCCCGATCGACCATGGTCTAGATGGGAATGGATCTGTTCGGCTACACGGGAAAGACTTACATCGTTGTAGTCGACTATTACTCCCCGTGGGCAGAAACTACGTCGTCTTGACAACCAGACTACATAGCCTCATCGCAAACTGAAAAGCATCTTGCGTTCACGGCATACTGATGTAGTGATTCTGACAAAGGACCTCAGTTTGCCCGTGCTGACTTCCGCAAAATTTTTCTTCAGACTTCGGGTTCACCCACACGACGAGCTCTCCAAACTATCCTCAGAGCAATGGGAAGCTGAAAGAGCAGTAAAAGACCGTCAAAAATCTCTCAAAAAAGCAAAGGATCCTACATTTCAACTACTCCTATACAAGCAAGCCCTTGCAAAATGGTCTATCACCCCGTGAACTACTGATGGGGAGAAAATTAAAAAACCAAAGTCCCCATACTTCCATCCCATCTACAGCCCCAAAACTCCTGACCACTCTCTCGTCAAGCAGAAAGAGGAGTGCATGAAGCAAAAGCAACGTGTCAACTTCAACAATCGTCATGCTGCTAAAAAAGCTCCAGCCTAAACTCGGGGACCACCGTCTTCATTAAGGACTGAACAAGTCAGAGGATCTTGGCGAAAAAACCCCAAACCACGTTCCTACATTGTGTCTACGGATCAGGCACCATCAGACGGAACAGAACACACCTTGTGGCAACTCCAAGGGAAATCAAACCTCTGCAACCAGCCACTACAACAGCTGAGAACGTCATCATCACCCTTGCCTTCATCGCCACAACCATCACCTCAGCGCGTTTCCTTCCACAGCTCAACATTTACGCCGGTTTCCTCTTCAAACCCTGCTCCAATATACACACATTCAGACACCCCCCCAATCTTTCGCAGATCAAGCAGAGTAATCCAAAAAACACAGCGCCCTTGATTTGTAAAAAAAAAAAAAAAAAAAAAAAAAAAAAAAAAAGAGAGAAAATAGTACAGAATAATGGACAAGTTTAAAAAATCAGCTTTCCCCATTTAATTGATATTATATTTCACCTAAAAAAGGGGGAGTTGTAGGATTAGCTCAAAATAGATCTAGTATTTCAGACGCTTCTGTAAGGGCCATAACTCTCATACCGTAACTAAGGTGACTGGGGATACACACATGGAATTGTGGTAGAATATTAACAGCTAACTTCGATCTCTTCACGGCACACACGTACACACGCTACCACGAGCACAGGCCAATTCTAGACTCAAGACATACCATAATACAACAGGTGTTATGGGGACATTGTGTGACATATCCTTGAAGTACAATTGCACATAACCATTGGTAAACACATCAGCTGGGTATCAGTTCCTTATTCGACACTAACATGCAGTAACTATTGTCAAATCCATGCAGGATTTGCTGTTTTATCATATATACTATACTACACCTTGTAAACCCATCAGGAGCGACTGACACACAATCACAAATCACTCCCAACCACCCAGACCACTACGAACCCACCATCTTGGAGTGTGAAGTAAGAAGGACCAACAAGATTAGCCCTAAAGGGAAGGCAGGAGGTGCAGATGGCTTAACAACAGAAGCCATCCTGGCCTGTGGAGAGACTGGAGTCAAATGGATTTACAACCATCTTCCAAAAGGCATGGAGGAAAGAAAACTTCCAGAAGATGGCAGAACGCTATTGTAGTGCCAATATGGAAAAAGAAGGGCACTAAAAAGGACTGTAGTAACTACAGGGCATTTCACTCCTCAGCCATGTAGGAAAGATGTACGCAAAAAAACCTAGAGCAGCGCTCCAGAGCAAAAGCAGAACACCTACTGTGTGACGCCTCATTTGGCTTCAGGAAAGGGAAAAGGCTGTACTGATACGATCTTTGCACTTAGACAACTGAGTGAGAGAGCTCTTGAGTACAATCAAGCACTCCACCTAGTATTTTTTTGACCAAGAAAAGGCATTTGACAGAGTGAACAGAGATAAGCTCTGGAGGTCCTGGAGCATATGACATCAAGGGGCAGCTCTTAGATAACATCAGAGCTGTATACAACAACAGCAAGAGCGCAGTTTCACACTCCAAGTGGACTTTCCAACTGGTCCCTGTGACGTCTGGGGTGAGACAGGGCTGCATCCTTTCCCCTCTGCTCTTCATCATATATATGGACCAGTATCACAAAGAAAGCCAACTCAAGACCTGGAAGCACTCAACGAACTTTGTTTGCTGATGATCAAGTCATGATCAATGATAACAAAGACAAGCTGCAAGAGCACACAGACCAGCTCAATACATGCTGTGAAACCTATGGCATGAAAATCAGCATAAGCAAGACCAAAGCCATGACAGTCAGTAGAACTCCAGAAAAGCTCAAAATCAACATCAACGGAGCACAACTAAAGTGGACGACTGAGTTCAAGTACTTAGGCAGTATATTCACAGACGATGGAAAACTGGACAGAGAAATAGAAACACGCTGTCAAAAGCAAACGCAGTCAGCTATCAACTTGCCCCACTTCTGCGACTTCCTAACATCCCTATGAGCACCAAGGCAAAGCTGATCAACGACATCTTCCTGCCAACTCTCACTTACCAGTGCCAGACATGGCCCCTGACAAAAGCCCTGGAGCAGAAACTGGTAACGTGTGAGATGAAGTGCTTGAGGAAAGCTGTCAACAAGACCAGGAGAGACAAGATAAGAAACGAGGTGATCAGAGACATTGTAGTAGCCACACCTGTCCTACACCATATTGAACAACAACGAACCAATGGTTCGGGCACCTCACACGGATTCCGCCAAACCAGCCAGCCTTGCGTGCTTACAATGAGGTACTCTGGTACAAGGCCAGAGGTAGACCCAGGCGAGGCTGGAGTGATTCCGTGGCAGAAACACTGAAAGTCCATGGATTGTCCCTCTCTCCAAGCTACCCGCCTTGCAGCAGACAGACAGTTATATCTCCCCGCGATGCCACAGAGTACAAGCGGAAGGAAAAAGTAAAGTAAGTATCGTATTATACCATACTTTTACTGTGACTGGTGACAAATAAGGTGACAATGACAAGACGTCTGGTGACCAGACACATAAACTTGCATCTAAATGCAAGTACAAAGACATACCTAGCTTGTCACAAAATTTCAGCTTGATAGCTTGTCATGCACACACACAATTGTCTTAGGAGTAACGTAAGTCAGTTTTGGGTAGAAAACCTTCAAAAGAATTCAAATCTACAGGCAGTTTAGCTCTGTAGAATCCAACAACAAGAGGGTTAATGTACAACACTGTCATACTCCTTCTAAACTTACACACACACACACACATTCTCTACCTATCTACACACACAGACATATGTATACACATACACAACACACACACAAACACAACAACACACCACACACAACCACGCACCAGAAAACCCCCCCCCCCCCCCACCCCCCCACACACATGTACCTGTTGTTTGCAGCCAGTCCTGGCGGTGACCACTGCAGACAAGTCCAGCAGGGGGTGAACGGTTCGGGCCCCAGGTACTCATAGGTCCACCGCTGCTGCACTTCTCTCCTCACCTCTGAAAACCCATCACAAACGTGCCCTGCATGATACTCATAAAGCACAGAGGACATCTTTTAGTTATTCAGATATTAAGTGTGTGTGTGTGTGTGTGTGTGTGTGTGTGTGTGTGTGTGTGTGTGTGTGTGTGTGTGTTTGTGTGTGTGTGTGTGTGTGTGAATCAATCAATCAATCAAATTAATTCAGTTTTTGCAGGCCATAAGACCCATATGAACACAGAATATGAAAAAGTGTAAGTGAGTGTGTGTGTGTGTGTGTGTAGTGTGTGTGTGTGTGTGTGTGTGTGTTGTGTGTATGTGTGTGTATGTGCTTTTGCATGCAATCATTTATGCGCACATGCATGTTTGCGTGACGTGTATGCATGCATGCATGGTGTGTGTGTATGTGTGTGTAAGTGTGTGTGTGGGGGTCAGCGCATGCCTACACATGTTACACACAGATGTGTGAATGTATGTTAACAAGTTACAAAAAAGACAAAGAAACACAGATAAACTCAGTCGATTCAGATGACGAGTGATAAGTCACCCACAACTGAATACACACATGTATCACTACCCCACTGCAGCCTACACAGTTACATGATCAACCAGACAATACAATACAATACAATACAAGGCCTATCACATCACACAGCAGGTCACTGGAGAAAGGTTTGTCGTCATTTGAGAAAGGTTTGTTGTCATCATTTTTAGTAAAACATTACCTCTTCTTACTGCTCCATGATCTCAGTTCAGAACCTGTCCTTTAGAAACAGCATAGATGAAGAAACTTGCCACTCAAAAAATCATTATCTAGCCATGGACACACTGCACTACAGATCAATATTTTCAGTTAAACCCATACAGTAAGATTAAAAATAATGAATACGAATGACCATTGGTTTGAACATGAATACAAAAATCCTATTTTGCAAATAAATTTCTTATATAATGCCAACCAACAGTTTTACATTCCATCTTTTTCTTTAAATTGGCAAATATTGCTCAATTTTGACACAAAATTGAGGCTTAGGTAGGTCCAGACTGCACGTGTTCCCTAAAAAGACCAAGGAGAGGTGACTTGAAGAGACTTTGTCCTTACAGGAATATGCCCTTTTTATCTTATCTGTTTTCTTGTCCCACACAAATTCATAACATAGTTTTTGCAACTGGGCAACTTGAGCATCCGGGGGATTTGGCAATAAAATCCATAAGTATACTAACTTTGAGAGTACTAGTGATTCTTTTCCTTTTTTACTTTCCCTATAAATATGTCATATCCATATTTCTGTATGCCTGTGAATCATGGACCCTGACTGCAGATTTGGAGAGAAGAGTACAGGCAGTGGAGATGAGATGCTTTCGGAGACTCCTTGGCATCTCCAAACAAAGTCAAAGTCAAAATTTTATTTCCAGATGGTACATTGAATAAGCAATGCATTTGCTTTTTTTCATCAAGCCATCTATCTAAGAACAAATTTCGTAATGATTATACTAAGTCACTACATTATTGCATCATTTACCATTAAATTAAACCAGTAAAAAAAGGAAAAAATCGATAAGGAAATACATTGAAAATACAAATTACCACATATACATATACACGCACACACATACTCATGCACACCTGAGCGCGTGTGCGCTCACGTCCACACACACATTTAAATAAAAATGTTTTAAGAATTAAAAAAAAGAAAATCATAAAACGTCAGGACAAACAAATTACTGCACCTACTGTTTCATCCATTCTTACACGTTTATACTTTAGATAATAAAAAGGTACAGGAATAAAATGTTAGAAAATACTAGGCATTCGTCATTACTGACAATATTACCTTCGATGACCTCCCTCCTCTCCTCCTCCTTCCAGCAAACATGTGCTTTTTATGTGCTCAAAGACCACATAAGCAATGAAAGCGTGCATAACAGAATCCAGCAAACCATTGGACCCTATGAGAACCTTCTAACGATCGTGAAAAAGCGTAAACTTAAATGGTATGGGCATGTCACAAGATCCAAAGGACTTGCAAAGACAATTTTACAAGGCACTGTCCAAGGAGGAAGAAGAAGAGGCAGACCAAGGAAGAGCTGGGAGGATAACATCAGCGAATGGACAGGCCTAGAACTCAACAAAACCCAAGGCAGAACAGAGAGAGGAATGGAGGGAACTGGTTGTTGAGTCTTTGAGGGTGCCCCCACGGTCGTCAGACTACAGGACAGATAGATAGATAAATATGCAAACACACTGTTAGCGTTATATGCAAACTATTCTGCCAGATAATATGAGGAAACTATTCTGCTATCTATCATTACTAGGGCTGTGTTACCTCTGGATGCTTTGTTCAGGACTGCCTGTAAGTCAGGCCACAGGCTGGGTCTTTCTGTCAGGTGCGTTGTGGAGAAAATGGCCTGTGTTTTCATCTCTGATCCTGTGCTGTTGCTGCCTCCTCGAAAGACATCCAATTTCTGCAGACACACCACGCTCACATTGATTTGATGAACAGAGTATGATGTATACACATGATAGCTGTTGCTGCTGCTGCAGACAGTCAACAGTCCTCTTGTTATTGCTGCAGTCACTGTAACTGCTCTAAAGCTAACAGATTACAAAACACACACATTGCACAAAACTTTTTTTTTCCAAACACTGCCTGACCTGTCAACCTCGAAACAGAAAGAACTCACTGCGCAGTTGTTGTTTTATATTTTCACCAGACACTGCCTGATCTGTCAAACCCAAGATACATAGTAACATACACAGCTAGTGTTTTGTCTTTACACAGGTGTCAAGCTAATTTGTTCAGTTAGCTAGCTGCAAAAGAAAATCTTTCTTTTTTTTTTTTTAAAGAATGAAAGATTTAAAAATGAATATGCTCTGCGAAGAATTCTAAAGGTCATGGAATCCCTAGCCAGACTCTAAGGATACATGACCCAAACTACAATTTGTAATTCCCTATGCCGTGATGATGACAATTGAAAAATCTTTTATAATTGGCCCCTGTAGTAGTTGGTCTTTTTCCAGCAGCAGCCTTTTACTTGCAATTTCAGGACACAATGCCTGAAGCTAAGCACATAATTATATACATATATGTCCTCAAACAGAAACAGTGAAAGAAGAAGAAACCACTGGTAACATAACATAAACATTAACAACTTAACAGGCAGCCGGGAGAAGTAAAGCTGTCCTTTTCCACATGTTAAGTCCTATCCTGCACCTTGGCACCTTTGAGGCACCACACCTCTCATCTGACACAAATGCATCTAAAGTGAACAGACGTTAAATTGGAAGTACAAAACTAGACACATGACCAGACCTTAGGCTAGACTAGAGTAGACCCCCATCTCCAATACTGTATACATACCACCCCATCCAAATATGTGAATAAAAAACAAAAACCTACAAAAAAAAAATACTTGTGAAGGCACTGAACTATTGTCAATCTAAGTCATCCAATCTGACTAAAAACATACTACTAGTGTGCAGCCAAACAGAAGAACAACCTCTAAAATAAAGATAAATGAAGAGTGAAACAGAAGAACTTCATCAATATTGATGACAATGGTGGGGAATAGAAAAAAAAATATTGGGAAAAAAGCAGAGTACCAGTAAATAATGCATGCATGAACTCATGTCGTTGGAGTATGATTTATACATTTTCAAAGCGATTCGCACACTCCATCCATCTCCTGGGGCTGCATAATGTAATGATATGACATGTGTACATATGTGTACAGGGAACACTGTTGTTGTCAACACAGAGACCTCTCTACCCCCCTACAAAAAAAAAACATACACCACACACACCACAAAAAGATCTGACAATGCCAACTCACAGGAGGACGGAGGAGGTAGAAAAGAAGAAGTGGGTGGTGGTGGAGGTTGGAGGAAGAAGAAAAAGAGAAGAAAAAGTAGCAATAAAAACGAAAAACAGGCCGTTGAGTCACAAATTCACTGAAAAACAACAGCAAACTAGAGTAAACCTTCATTTGACTATAAACCATGTGCTTACCATGAAATTAATGTCCATGTCTGTACTATCGGCAACTCTATCATCTAGGGACCAATGACTAACACTTGTCCTGTCAGTTCACCCCTACTCTCACATTGATAGATCGTACCACTGGTCCTGGCCATGGTTTTTTCTTCTTCAAAACGCCGATCTGTCGGAAACCAAACCACACCATTAGAAAATACAAAAGTCAGAACTGCCGGAAAATCTAGTCATCTAAATACCACCACATACCCAAATCCAGTACAATGCAAATAATTCACCATTGACACACCAAATGTGAATTCATGTTAAGTCGACGCAACATTTTATTTTATATTGTTTCTCTGATAAACGTTTTTCTTTTAACATAATCATCCCAAACTTTATTTTCTGAAGTGAGGGTGAATCTGTGTAAAACGATTGTGTGTGGTGTGTGTTTGTGTTTTGTCTGTCCAGATTTTATGTCGTTCACTCTAAGTGATAATTAGACGAGACATATATCAAATATAATATATATATAATATATATATTAAATCTTTAATAATTTATAAATATACATATATAATATATATATATAAAAGGGGGTAGAGAATTTGAGGTGGTGGTTGAGACCGCCTAAAAACTGAAAAAAATGCAGTGTGGTGGAAAGTAGTCTAGAATCATGAAAAGAAACCGCGCAATAGCAAAAGATACAAATTTTAAAAACACAAACCCTCCCCCCCACCCCTCACCCCTCCGCTCCCCCCACATCACACACACACAAACCAACAAAAAATGAAAGTGATTAACGTTAATGAAACTATAAAAAATGTCTTTAGGACGTATGCCAGAGACCTTTTGCAGTTTTCACATGCCAAATTCACATGAATTGAATATGCTATTCTAAAGGGGGTTTTCAGAAAATTTGGTAAAAAAGACTTTTTTAATTCTTACATCAATATATTATAAAGTAAATAGAATATTCTCCACTCTACATAGTACATTTACTTGGTTTCTATCTACTGAATTTGGTTCTCACCTCACATCATGAGCCCTTGGTCCGGGACTACGTTGGGGTAAACCCGCACGACGCTGCAAGTGGACCTCACCAATGGTTCTGTCCTGGGCTGCCTTTCAGGAGGTTTGGTACAGTGAGGCCGGTCCACACCTTATATGTTGGATATCCAAGCTTTGCGTGTGGTCCCTGCCTTCCTATGCTCCTTTCCACCTATACCCAGCCAGGACTTGTCCTTTTGACCGGCTGTTATGCACTTGTTGGTGCCATAACTCATTTCAGTTCCTCCTTTGACTGTATCTAGCAATGGTTTCTTGTTGCCAGCCAGTGCCTAATCGTCGGCTGCTGAGAACGTAGTCATTGTTTAACGGTCTCTGTAGTGATGTTCAGATCCGCCTGAAGGCACTCAATCCTCAAAGCTTGAATTTCGACCTTCTAGATCGGCAGTAAAGTCCATGGCTTTCACAGCTGTACAAGGCAATGGATGGCCCAAGTGCCTTGTAGAGTCTGGACCTTATTATGTGGGGATCTGATTTAAGTTTCGTCCACACTTTAGCACTTAGTGCATATGGAGGTTAGCAGTGCCAACAGCATAGTCTGGATTCATCACCCTCTTGTGTGCTCGTACCTTCTTTGGTGATGACGCTGTCCGAGTACTTGAAAGTTTCTACCTGTCCTCTAGTGTCTCGCCACTCATCTTGATGCTGGTGGGAGTGGTAATGTAAAGTACTGTTCACTAGGATCTGAGCTCTTTTCCAGTGCTGAACACCATACATGGGCGATTGGCTGATGTTTCCAGTCTGGTATGTAGTGAGATCAACTGGAGTTCTTCTTCACCTGCGGCATGAGATCAATATCGTCTGCGAATCGAAGATGCAGACATGGGCCTTCTTCCATCTGTGATTGTGAGTCTTTGAAGTCAAGGACATGGCCTTCCTGCATGATGTTTCTCCAGGAACACGTTGAACGGATAATCGGGCAAGCCTTGTCGAACGTCCAACTGAATCCGGAAAACTCCCGATCTTCTCCACCCAATGAGGACTGCACTGTGGAGCTGTCAACATACATGCGCCTGGATGACTTGAATCCCGTCCTCGTCGAAGCTATAGTTCTCTCAAATGACTTTGCCACAGAGCTTCTTGCCACACTCGGTCGAAGGCGCCTTCTTAAAGTCAATGAAGTTGTTGTAGCAGCTGTAATTTGATGTTGGAGATGCTTTTCTATGAGCATTTCTGATTTTGAAGATCTGCTCGACAGTGCTATCCGACCTGGATCTGAATCTGCCCCCGTGTCTTCTGATAGGATTCTCTGCTGTGGTTTCAGTCCTGTTCAAGGCAATGCGTCGCAAAAACTTTGCTTGGATGGCTTTCAGACTGATTGTTCTGTAATTTTGGCACTTCTTACATGTCTCCCTATCCATTGGAAGTTGGAACAAATGATGAGGATTGGGATCCACTGTTCAGTACCCCACTCTTTAGCTGGTCCAGGATGCGTGGCAGATGATTGTTAATGCTGATCATCTCTGGTGGCCCTCCGTTACTATTGAAGAGCTCGAGACCGGATGTTTGTCAATCCTGGTGACTTGCCCATATCCTTTCAAGGAACTTACGTACTGCTTCTTCTTACCTCTTCCTCCCACCGGCACGCACCTGAATGCTTTCAGGGATCTGATGTCCCGTGCTGATTCTTGCTCGTGGAGTGTTGTCAGGATCAGCCTTCACTTGTAGTTGTAACAGGTCGCCAGCAATATCTAGTCCATCTCTTCATGTATAAGATGGCGCCTCTGTAAGGACTTGACCCCCTACCTTTTTTCTTCAATATCGGAGGTCTTTGCTTGCTGGATTGTTAGTACCTTGATGGACCTGGTACGGACCTCCTGCTGTCTCTTTTCGCTCATAGCCTTCCACAGCCTTGAGCATTGTTTCTGACATCCAGTTCCCCCATAGGCTCTCGGTCAACTTCTCTTGATTGACCTGTTGATCTGTTCTATACTCATTCGGCCGTATCTGGTTTTTTAGATCTTCTCTGGCTACTCCCTACGTTGATTCGTCACAGGTCCAGGATATCGTTGGTAACCACGGGTTTGAGTTCTTTTCCTCTTCTATTCCCAAGGATCTCACAGCGCTGTCTCACCTTGAATGTCCTGCTGAAGAGTCTCAGTGAGGGTTGTATGATAGTCTCTTGGAGGGACATCAATCTGGCAAATCTGCCCCCTAGATCTCAGCTTTAAAGATTTCACAGCTGACTTCGGGTCCTCAGCTTTTCCATGTTGAACCGCAAACGGGGATAACTCTCTAGGTTCTTGGTCATATCAGCTTGATCTGTAGGTACATGTACCATTCATGGTCACTGCCAATTATCAACGCCAGGGAAAGTTCTTGTCCTGGGCTTTGTTGATTGCTCGACTAATCGTTTAGGGGCCAGATGTAGTCAAATATGGTTATGTATCTTTTGCCCTTTGGTGTAGTGCACAACGTCGTTCCTTCTTGATTCTTGTGGGGTATTATGGGTTTGGCGACAGTAAGATTGTGCTGCTTGCGAATATCCAAAAGTCTTAGAAACCTCAATCGTTGGTTTCGTCATGCTATTGTTCCCTGGCCATTGGTCTATAAAGCGTCAGGTCCGATCATTGGCATTCCAGTGCACCCTGGATCACGAGAGTCAGAGTCAGAGGAGTTCTCTGCTACTGTAACCTGTAGGCCCAGTTCCTCACTGTCTCAGGGGGAAGATAACCGACTCCAAAAATCCCTAGCTAATGGGCAAATAGCAGCTTGGGAGAGGAGATGGGCGCCGCCAAGCAATCCACACAGCCCACAGAAATACCATAACAGGAACAAGCCACTCGCAAGAAAAGACTATGCCAGTGATCGGTGAGGCCGGATAACAACCAAACAACCGCGCCTTCCATGGGAGTTCAGGATGAGAGGTGAAAAATATGCCACTGGGACAGAAACAACCGCGATCAAAACCCAGCTGATGAGGACCATCATGTTGTACAAGAACATCCGTACCTTGCATGTGGGAAGCTCCAAGACAGACCCACGAAGTACGAATGGACATACTGGACTGGCCGAAGTCCAGCTTGGGTCGATTCTGGCGAAACAACCACAAGAAGAAGATCACAAAATTAGGGTATAGCGTGGCGACTGTACTCCAAACACAACACGGAGTAGGATTTCCTTGTCAACAAGAAGAGTACTAAACAAAGTCAACAGCTGTAACCACCAATCTCAAGTAGACTGATCTCCATGCATGTCCTAGCAAAACCACACAACATAGACCATTCATACAAGTCTATAGCACCAACAATACAGACTAAATACGGATATGAAAGCAAATCGAGTGTTTTGTACAGGATGGTTGAGATCGAACCATCAAAATCAACTCAAAGAAGGAATTTGGTTACGAGATGTCATTAATTTTTATTCTATAAAACAAACTATCACTCTTCTTGGCAGGGAGATATTTTGAGCAAAGCACTTAGCATATGTACTCACACACTTGCTTTTCAGTTTTGATGACAATCTGTATTATAAATCTTCTCTTTTAGGATGATACGTTTCTGTGACCTTTTTCCATGATTTTTTGTTCTAAAAGTGGTAGCCCACTTGTAATGATAAAGGCACGTGCAATGTTGCTGATTCCCATTTATGCTTTACACATCTTTAGCAGCTCTATCAGCCCCATTTGGACAGAATTCACTGTGTAAAGGGCACCCAACAGAAAGTGACACTTGTGCCCTTTAAGGTTAAAAGTGTGTGACATGATTAATCTCTAATGCAATGTTTGAAGTTTTCTTGTACCACAAGGATTTTAAAGCATAAAATACCGACTTAGAATCAACAAAAATAAGGATTTGAAATATACACAATGGCAAATCAAAAACATAATTTTAGAGCCATTAAGACTGCTACAAAGTTCCGCTGTAAAAATCGATTGATGTTTACCACATAGAATGATTTTTCAATTTTTAAAGATGGTATAACAAAGCTGAACCTGTTTCTTGATTATCCAGACGTGATCCATCTGTCTAAATTTGTAAACGATGAAAATACTTATGAGGGATGTGGGATCGTACATCAAAACATAATTTCAGATTCTCATTCTTTTTTACATTATTACCTCTATGTCGAAGTGTGCTCAAATTCATCTCCCACGATGTGAAAGGTAAATCACCTCTCTTTTGTCCATTCTGTATTGATTGACATTAGAATTTTCCAAACTAGATCGGACACATATGAGTTAATGGGCATTAAGGAAGATATATTTTTGCTCTTTTAGGAAACTGTAGTTCAGATTTTACTTCTACTTCCTCAAAAATTTGAAATTTTCAGTCGTTCTGTTTCTAAGAATATATTTAGCACATGCAAAGTTGAGGGTAATCACCCAAAAGGCAATGTACCAACTTCATTGTACGTTCCCAGAGCTGATGCATGATACGAAACTCCAAGTGCAAGCCTGTAAGCTTTGCAGTCTACGCTTTGTAGCTTTTTAAGTAAAAAATTTTGGAGCGCTGAAAACGATTTCTTGTCCGTATGATAATTTCGAACGAACAAGAGATTGTGCTAAACATTTTAGTTTGAATATATCTTGTCCCCAAAACTGTTTAAACTAATTATCTTCAGTAAGTTTTGCACTTTCTTTCCCTTTTGTTAATAAGTGCCCCAAATGTGTATTCCAAGTTACTTTGAATTTTAGAATAACACCTTAGAACTGATTGTATTTTTGTTTTTAAATATTTCAGTCCCAATATTAAATCTTGGTAGCTCCTCCGGATTACTGCCATTATTAAAAAGCAAAAAACCTTTGAGTTTTTCTGTGACAAAATAAATCCATTTTCAAGCATATATTTGTCGATGTTATCAAGCGGGCCCTTTGATATACCCCTTTTATGTAATTTAACGCTTTTTTTGGGGTGTATTACTTCATAGTAACGTTCATCCACATGCATTATCATCCGCATATTACTAAGATGAAATTCTTTGATAACTTCCTTGGGAGATCATGCAGCAAGATATTAAATAAGATGGGAGCTATCACAGAACCTTGGGTAGATCCCCATATGAAGCGATCTAACACTTGAATATGATTAGCTACTCTTACTTAAATTTTTCTGTCTGTTAAAAAAAACTTTTGATATAAAAATACAAGTGCCCAAAAAACCCACATTCTTTTGTTTACCTAATAACTTAGCATGCCAAACTTGGTCATATGCCTTTCTAATATAAAAAAAATGTTGCAAGAACATTCTTTCTTCTTGCAAACTGCACTTTTATTTGTGTTGGTAGTTTAACCAAATTTTTCAAAGCTGATCTATTTTTTTTGAAATCTGCTTGATTGACAGGGATATATTTTATTTCTACCGCAGAAATACATCAGCCTTTTTAGAATAATTCTTTCCATTGCTTGCCAGTGTGAGAGGTCAAAGCAATTGTCTGTAGCTGGTTTTGTCAGATGAGGCTTTCCCTGTTTATGAACTGGAATGACAAAGACTCCTTCCACTTTACTGGCATACCTCCCTCAATCCAACATTTATTTAAGAGTTTGTGAGTAGATTAATGAAATTTGTTGGTAAATGTTTCAACAAAGTCATTAGAAACTTTCATCTGACCCGACAACGTTTTTTCCTTTTTAGAAAGAGATAGTAACGCATCTCTTACTTCGTCCAGTGAATTGGAGCATTAATGCACGAACTATGTCAGAGACTGGGTCAGCACGTTCTGTTTTACTTTCTTATCTGTTTTTTAGTTCCTGCGTTTACGTGACAAGCCTTCAAGACGCATTGAATTTAGAAAACATGTCTGCAAATGCCTCTGCTTTTCTTTTGTTTGATGGAAATTCTTTTTTCTCCAATTGCACTGGACAAGTTTTGGGAAACTAAACCTCTTTTTATTTCATGATATTTATCCCAAACTTTTTAAAGATTTTTATGATTTGAAATTTCAGTGGTACAAAAATAAGTCAAAAATTCTCTCTTAGCCTGAGCTACAACAAGGTTACAGTAATTTTTTGCTTGTTGTTGTTTTACATTATTTTCTGACGTTTTATCTTTTAAATAAATTTTATACATTAAGCGTTTGTTTTCCTCACATTCTGGTGTCCACCAGATTCCCCAGATGTTTATTTGTTTTTAGTGTATTTTTTTTGGGACAGACAAAGTGGGGAGCAGGGAAAAATTGTCCCCAGCAAACTGGAATATAAATGGTCTTATGTTGTCAGTGTTATGGCTGTCTGTGTTTTAAGTTTCAAGGATGCTTTCAAACTTTTTCCCGTCTGCTTTTTTGTAATTAGATTTTTGGGGAAATTTTTTCTTCCTGGGTGTCACAGGAAGCTGTTAGTCACTAAACGTTGTCCTTTGGCAAATTCTTAGAAAAAAGCCACTCTGATAGGGAAACAAATTTCAGCTGCAGAAAAAAAAAAAAAAAAGGGTGAAAGGGTGAAAGGGTGGCCAGCGCTAAGTGGCGACGCGTTCTCCCGCTCTCCCCGGGGAGAGCAGCCCGAATTTCACGGAGAGAAATCTGCGTGACTTAAAAGTGGTATGAAATAAAATCTGAGCGCTTTGATTTGTTGCTTTACAAGATTCAGCGCTATATAAATTCCATACATTATTATTAATTATTTAATAACAGGCAGGTGATCGCTGCCAAGGTTTATTGTCGTGCCACTCCATTCTGGAGCCAAAGCAGGGGGATATAAGCGATGACTAAGCTGAGCCTGTGACTACAAGGGCGGGAATTTTTGTAACACTGCCAATTGTGTGTGTGTGTGGGGGTTGTGTGGTGGGGTTTTGTTGGGGGGGGGGGGGGGGGGGGGGGGGGGAGCATTTATTTATTTCTTCTTTTTTTATTTCGGGGAAAAATAAGCACTCATGGCTTTTTTCATTCAGTTCCCGGTGTAGCCTTTTTGTACATTTTGTCATCCGTTCCCACCGGCACACAATGGCCTAGGGGAGGGGGATAGCCTAGGGGTTTAGAACAGGGGGCTCCAATCACGACCCGGGGTTTCGATTCCCGTTAAAGGGGGATATTTTCCCCGGGAGTTAACATCATGCAGACTCCACTCTCCCCAAAAGTCTGGGATGAGACTAAAAAAGGCCCCGTGTGGAAACGCACCAAGACTCTTACGCACATGTTAAATCCTGTTTGGCTTTTCAAAAGATTTGGCCATTGCGTGCCGGTGGGAACAGATGACAAAATTTACAAAACCGATACCAGGGGGACGGGATTTAAAAAAAAAAAAAACCCCTAAGAGCTATTCAATTATCCTTGAAAAAAAATTTATTAAAAAAAAAAAAAAAAAGCTTTTCCGAAAAGGGGAAACGGGTTTTTAACGGTCCCCAAATTTCTGCGTGCGTTCGCACACGGGATCTCGGTTTATAATCTCACCCAAAGTCTTGATGGATTTGTATGAGTTTTCACTTAAAGAAAAATGCAAACAATTAGTAGGTAAAAAGAAATTTAAAATGATTGTCATCGGGTTTATTTTTTCCCATTTAAAACAGTTTTTCCTTGCAATTAAAATTTTTGTTTTTCGTTCCGGGGCTAGAGCTCTGGGGTTTCACTAATGAATAATTTGCATTTATGCGCCCCACGTACCCCCCCAGAAGTAGCTGCATTTTTTGATTCAGGTTTTTAAATTTTTAAATCAACGGGGAAAACTATTATTATTTAATTTTAAATCCAGAAATAATTTTTGTTTCACATCGCTCTCATAGGCATCACGGCAAGGCAAATTTCGACAACAATTTGCTCAAATTGCAACAATTAGAAATGTTCTATTTGAAATAAAAAAGTCTTCTAAAGGGGCCCGGCCTCCCTTTTATAGCAAACTTGAAGAGGAGCAGTAAATGCGGTTTGTTGTCACCAAAAATGGATTTTGGGAAATTCTTTTTTAAGAGAAACACAAAAACAAACCCAACAACAAAAACCCGCAACAAAAAGGGGGCTTGCTGTGTGGGGAAATGGAGGCATCATTAGTTCCTTTACTATTTTTTGCCACGGTCAATTCCCCTTTCTATTTATCACACATGGTCAATTCCTTTTCTATTTTTTTTTGCACACTGGCAAATTTCCCCTTTCTATTTATTTTGCACACTGGAATTCCTCTACTATTTATTACACACGGTCAATTTCCCTTTTCTATTTATTTACCACGGGGAATTCCTTTACTATTTATTTTCAATGGTCAATTTCCCCTACTATTTATTTGCCACGGTCAATTCCTTTACTATTTTTTTGCACACTGGGCAATTCCTCTACTATTTATCTACACAGGGCAATTCCTCACTATTTTTTTTACACAGGTCAATTCCCCTTTTTTTTGCACACTGGTAAATTTCCTTTAAATTTTTTCACAGGTCAAAACCCACTATTTACTACACAATGGTCAATTCCTCTACTTTTATCTACACACTGTCAATTCCCCTTATTTATTTGCACACGGTCAATTCCCCTACATTTTTACACACTGGTCAATTCCCCTACTATTATTACACCGGTCATTCCTTTACTTTTATTTGCACACTGGCAATTTCCCTTTTCTATTTTTCTACACACGGGCAATTCCTCTACTATTTATTTACACACTGGTCAATTTTCCCTATTTTTATTTGCACACTGGTCAATTCCCTAATTTTTATTTGCACACTGTCAATTCCTCTACTTTTATTACACACTGGGCAATTCCCCTTTCTATTTTTCTGCACAAGGTCAATTCCTTTTTTAAATTTTTTTGTTTTGGTCAAAATTCTTTATATTTTTTTACAACGGTCAATTCCTTTATATTATTTTCACACGGTAATTCCTTTACTATTACTACACATGGGCAATTCCTTACTTTTATTTACACACGGTCAAATTCCTTTCTATTTATTTGCACACTGGTCTTTCCCCTACATTTATATACACATCTATTCAATTGGTCAACAGTAAATTTTTCAGACAGCATGGGGGTATTTTTCAGTAAAATATTTAGAAAATGTAGTTCTACCAATTATCCAAAATGATTCAAAGGCAGCTGGAGTTACTTCAAAAAGCCGGCAAACTGTCTACCATCTTCTCTTTATTTTGTTTAGGTTGGG
Organism: Rapana venosa; assembly: GCA_028751875.1. NCBI lineage: Eukaryota > Metazoa > Mollusca > Gastropoda > Neogastropoda > Muricidae > Rapana > Rapana venosa. Next base: position 75,729,666 of record CM054139.1, read on the forward strand.
GAATGACTGCACAGATCTGTCTTCCCTTAAGGTCATTTACAGCTACGCACAGGCTGCGTTGAGTGATTGATGCCTCCAGCCATCAGCCTTCTCCTTCTAGCATTTTTTTACGGGGTCATGTGCCGGGAATATAAGCATGTTCTTTCCAGCTCCTCTTGTGGCCTACAGTTTGGTTTGAATGCCATCACCAAAGCGGGACTGTTCATCCACAAAAGACGCTTTTTGTGTGCAAGGTGTAATGCTGCATTCATGCAGCAGCCTCAGTTTGGGTCTCCCCCACAGATGACTGAGTAATGGGCAAGCCCCAAAGAGAAAAACCCCTAAACAAACAAACAAAAAAAAAGTTCCTAGGGGAAAATTCCCCTACAAAATGAAAACAAACCCCAAGACAAAAACCCCAAAAAAGGATAAAAATCTTCCCTAGGGGAAACCCACAAAAAAAGAAATCAATTCCAAGGGGGGGGGGGACCCTCAAACTCAGAATCAATAAAATTCCCAGGGGAAAAATTCACTCAAACAAACTAAACAAGACTAAAAATTAGTCGGGAGTCCAGTGCTATAACCCTGGGGTATCTGTTCCTGCTGATTTTGTGTGTGTGTGTGTTTTTGAAAAGAAAAAAATTCACCACAACACAAATATATTTAAATCATATTTTGTTGTGTGTGAATATAATATTTTTAAATATAAAAAAATATAAATAAAAAAAATATATATATGTTTAAATTTTAAAATTTAAAAATAAAAAAAAATTTAAAACATGGGAATTTATACACGCTATATCTTGCAAAAAAAACAAAAACAAAGCGCTCTATTCATTACTTTCACATGCGCCAGTTAAATTAATAATTTTTACAAAATTTAAAAGTAAACCACCCACGCAACAAAATAACGTTTTTTCAAAAACAAAAAATTTGTAAAACACGTGTGGGTTTTTTGGCAGGGCCCATGGGGGGGGGGGGGGGGGGGGGGGATTTTTTATTGAGGGGGAGGGGGCAAAAAAATTTATGAAACAAGAGGGGGGATCTTTTGGGTTTTAAATAATTGTGGTGGTGGGAAAGGGGGGGGCGTGAACATTGCTACACAAAACTCACCATTTTTGGGGGGACTGACGTGATGCATCATCATAATCAAGCTGTTTTTAGATTTTTACAAATTAGACTCTGCTGTGGTGGTTCATAAAGATGTAGTAGACCTTATGTGTGTTATTGCATGGTGTGGAGTGTGTTTGTGTAGAGAAGAGAACCACACACCAAGTCAGAGAAAAATGTCAGTGTTTTTCAGAAAAGGGATGCATTATGTAAACGGGTGAAGCAATCCAGCGGGGAAGCAGCATTTTTTATTAACTTCACACACAAAGTCATACAGATCATTCTTTCCCAAAAATAACTCTCACCCCAAACAGAATATACTTTGCCAAAAGTTTATTCCATCTTAAAAAACCAAACGCGTTCTACAAAGAAAAAACAAAAAAACAAGACGTAGAAAAAGGCCGTTTCTCAAAAGAAGAGGGATTCTACACGGGAGCAACTCACTTCTGGTACTGAAACAGACAACAACAGTGATACCTGCCTGCACTGACCCGCCCCACAGCTTTTTAAACCCCCCCCTTTAAACTACAAAGTGCATCAACTCTTTTTCCCCCCTCCCCAAAAATCCAAAAAAAAGACCCAAAAAAAACTTATTTTGAGCAAACATTTTTATGTAGCTATTTTTAGGGGGAAAAGGCAGTAAAATTCTTTGCGATTTTTCATGGGTTTTTTAAGTTTCTAAAACCCCTGCCAGGGCGCCCTCTACCAAAAAGGGCGGACATCTTTACAGCAAAATCAACATCTTTTACAACGAAGGGAGCTTTTAAGGGCAGAACAATGCCTCCCCCTAAAGTTTACAAAACATTTTTAACAATATTTATTTTTTAAGACTCTTGAAGTTGGTTTTTTACTCTTTTCCCCGTCTAAAATCCTTACAGGTATTGGCCCGAATGGTGTTTTGTTTTTTTACGATAGATATTGGCTGATTACCATAATTATTTTTTGGGGTGCAGTAAAAAGCTCAAGCTTTTTTCCATTATATGATACAAAAACAATCGTAATTTGGGACCCCACAAAGGGGCAAGTATACATTTACAAACACATTTTTCATTTCCCAACTTAATCCTTTAAAAAAATATGGCAGTGTTTTGACAAGGCGAGCTATTATAAAAAAACAGGGGACAACAACGGTTTTGGCCTCCCAGGTCCTCCTCTTTTTAGTCACACAACAAACAAATGTACTTGTTCCTCATCATTCCCCACACTAACATCCCTTTATAAAAACTTTCCTTTTTTTAGATGTCAGTGCAGACTCCATTCTGGGTTATCTTTGTTCTGGACAAAAAAATTAAACATTTTTTTCTCCATTTTCCCCTTTTCAGAGATGTACAGTGCAGATCCCTTTTTGGGTGTATCTTTTTTCTGTGACAAAAAAAATTTAAACATTCTTTCTACCTCCTGGCCTGTAAAAAAACACAGCTTTGCAATGATAGTGACATGGTTAGGGCTGTGGGATGGGCAGAAGACACCTGAAAGCTACCACATGAGGATCACTTCTCTTATACAACCTGGAAGTGTCACAAATGATTCTCTACTCTGCTTCTGGCAGTCTCTGATTCCAAATACATGGGGGGCAAGTTACTGCTAAATGTACTTTGAGAAATTGAAGTGTATACATATGACTCTCCACTCCATAAAATCCTAATGATAAAATACACAAAACGCCAATGTAATAGGAAGTATACTTGTAGCCTGTGGTACCAGCATAAACACAATTCCTCCACAATAAAATGAAAAGAAAGGCTTGTAGACAGGCAGAAACACATAGAAAAAAGCCTGCAGTGCCCCCCTCAAGATCAAAGTGGATATGTGTCACGCAGATCATTCAACCTAAGCCTAGCATGCAACATTCTCATCAACCAAAAGGTATATCTAGTCAATGTTCATTTGCAGTAGTAGTATCAGCCCAAACAGTTCAGCCTTCAGCCCTACACTGGTGTTCAGGAATTCAGCTACCAGCATAACAGTGGCCTGCTATGGCACCACACCAACAGCAAGTCTGAGGCCATGCCCAGTGTTTTTCCTGACAACACACAGCCAAGCCACACCTACACTGCCTGTCAGACAACTGGCCAGGACACGCTGGCACTGACTGCTGATCACTACAGCTGTTTCCGCTGCCATCACAGCTGTGATTTTCATCACAATACACCGGAGAACAAAGTTTGTCACAAGGAACGGGAAGATGTGAGAACGGTGCTGCTGGAAACAGATGAATGTATATGAAGATATAGTAGCTCCTCAACAAATGTGTGTACGAGTGTTCTGTACTCTGTCAACAGATATGTGTGTACTTTGTGGTTTCAGAACAGAGATACCTGACAGTTCTGTGATGTCAACAAATGTGTAAGTGCTTGTGATTAGAGAACAGAAATTTCTGACCGTTTTGTAGTTTAGAAAGAGGAATCTGGGAAGATTTAGAAGCTGGCAGCACAGCAAGATAAAAGCAAGAAACAGTTAATGGAGAGTTTAGATACCACTAGTGTTAATTAAGACCACTGATATTTTTTACTGTATGCTAAGAAGAAAAGAGGCTCCTGATTATCGCTGAGATGTTGGAGAACTTCTCACTGTCTAGGACTACAGACTGGGTGCAATGGATATTGACCGTAGCTGGACTGCATGCTGTGAGGTTTACAATGTATTGGCTTTTGCTGAATCACACAACTCTGTCGTTGAGATGTTAGCATTGTTTGCTTTTTATTCAGTTTGATTTGCTGTATTTTTCTCTTTCTCTTCTTTCCTCTTTTTCCCCCAAGAAAGGGGGGGATCTCCTCCTCAGAGAAACATATGAACCAGGGAAGCAAATGATAACAACAACAACCACAGCAAAGGAAGACAAAAACCACACCAACAAGAAATGCAAACTACACCAACACAAACCAGCCTGCCTATGCTAAACATGCTGATATGCAAGCCTTAACGCTTTCCATATAAATGCCAGTTGCGCTACATTCTCAAATCACTGCTTCCCCAAACTGGAGCCCCACTATGTACAAACCAGAAAAAGGACACCACCAGTGTACAACACTGCCCATCCACATACTCAAAACCTGACAAATACATGCCCTCCCCCCCCTCCCTTTTTTTTCTCTCTCTCTCCCACATAAGCACTTTGTCACTAATTCCCCTCAATCACAGCAATGCATGATAGGAATAATCTTAGCAATATAACAACTCACTAATAATCAGCAAACAACATAATTTGAAGGTCAATTAATAATGAACAACAACAACATCCATGTCTAGAACAACATAGCAAACAAGAAAAAAACAAAACAAAACCCAACATAGCAGACAACATTCTGGATAGGTGATAGTGTAGTTGTGAAAATCTCTTAGTTATCAAGATACAGTGATCCTCTCGCGGAATCAGTCACATCTTACACACAATCTTCCTCTTTCTCTCTGCACACACTGTCTTCCGGTTTTTTGTTCATGGCATTGTCATTTGGCTACGCAAACACACACACATATATATCCACAAAAAGTGCATAACAGCCAATTAGCAACACATCCACTCACATCTATAGGCATAAAAGTCGTCAGCCAGAAAGAGAAATTTTGAGGGTTAAGAATCAATGGGTCCAACAGAAATTTGACTATGCTGGCATTTTTCTGTTAAAACTTTTCCTTCTTTCTGTTCTTCAATATTCTTTCCTGGCATGGCAATGATTATAATATAAATATATATATATATATTATATAATATATATTATATATATATATATATATATTTGAGAACATATGCAACAGTCACACACGTCTATGAACAAAAAAATCAATTGCAAAAGATCACTACAAATGTGACACACCGTCTTTATACAAACACAAACTTCTCTTCAACATAACATCTGCTCCACAACAAGTAGTGCTCCGATATGATGAGAGGCTCCAAGAAAGGGAGCATGGAGGCATCTAGGTAACTCAGGGCAGACGATTCAAAGCCGTCAACGCATGCCTGAACATTAAAGACAACACTTGGGGCCACAGTAAATTTTGATTTGTTGTTGTTGTTTGTTGTTGCTTTCTTGTGTTTTTACTGTTTTGGTTTTTTTTGGGTTGGTTTTGGTGTGTTGTTGTGTTTTTTTGGGGTGGTGGTGTTTTTTTTGGGGGGAGGAGGTTTATTCATAGATTTTTTGTAATGGAGATATAGAGTGAAGGCAGTGACAGCACAAGACTCACCACTGCTATTAAATGCATGAGGGAATAACAATACTGACATCACCACTGAACATCATTATGGTCTGGACATCCATGCTGTTCACTGTTGTTCTGGCAAACAGAAACCTAAACTGGAGAAAAGGGGTTTTAGACAGAACAGATAGGAGACGGGTAGTTATATACTGCAACCAGACTGAATCTGTCAAGTAATCGTGTCGCAGTTGGGAGATCTGACATGGCCAGTTGTGTACCATCTCTGTTATTGCTATATTCCTCTGTTACCCAATGCTTTGGTTGACATTTTGCAGACGTCAGCTAGCTGGCCTTCAGTCATGTAATGCTGACCTTTTACATCCTTTATTATCGTGTTTTCATCTGCCTAGGCCACACAACCCCCGTCTAGTACTTTGTTATCCATTTACTGCTCTTATTTTTGCTTTCAAAACCATACAAATAGCATGCTGACATTATCTTCTGCTTGTTTTGTTTTCACCTGTGCTGAGGTCAACAGTATTTCGGCATGATCAAAGCAAGTTTTCTACCACTGGTCGTTTCTGCCTGCAGTGTCTCTCCTTTTCGCAGTTTAATCTTCATCTTGTTTATTTTCTACCATGCCGTGACCTCCTCCTGCCCCCTCCCTCATCTCTGATGTATCACTTCAGTGTTTTTTCCCTGTGACTTGAGAGGGATTGTAAAATATGGGATGGGCACAGGATGGCCATGCGGCAGTGCTATTTATTTCTCTTCTTATATAACAAAAAGATTCATTTTTTATTTTTGTTCACGGTTTTTTCCTGTTTGTTTTGTTCCTTTAATCAGGGCAACTTTGTTCCCCCGTCAATGACTAACAAACACTTATTCAGACCACACCTTGAAGTGACATCTTTTGTCGTCGCTTTGAGGGAATAAAAAGGCCTGTCTTGCTTACGACGACTTTTCAGACTAGCCTCAGTCACTCTGACCAACTGCCCTGTGCACTACAGTGTAGGCCTGATACAGCGCTGATGTCTAAAGCAGCAGAAGGATAAAGATATGTAACATGATCATCATTCCAATAGTTTACAGACATGTACCACACTCACTCACTCTGTACCTGAAGCAGAATGAAGCAGTGCAGATGTCAGGCCAGGGTTTGTACCAATGTCAAATCTGGAGTAGCAGGGGAGGTTATACAATCTGACTTTTCTGTGTATTGTTTTTGTTTTAAACAAAACATCATGCACACCAAGGGGTAAAAAATGAATAGACAACAGCAAAAGAATGAAGACAGAAAAACTGCAGCTACCACAAGAACACTCCAGCAGTACTGACAACTCAGTGACTTGACCGTATGATATTCTGGCAATAACAGACCCTACATGTACCACAGTTTGATAACAACAACCAACCACACATGATAATAGCACACACATCAGCGAATATACGAGCAATAAGGGACAGGGTGACTAATAACAATATAAAAACTGGGATGACTAACGATCAGTTGATCTCATCAGATGAAATCAATCCTGAACATCCTGGCCTCTGACAAATCTCTGTGGACCCTAGATGCAAACTGGCCTGTACACTCACACACACATCCACATGAGAGAAGACAGATAAATTCCAGACAAACAATATGAGGAATGAATTTCAGGATAGGAAACACTTGTCAGGAGTATGGACAGAATGGGACGGGATTGCCCAGCTATTTTCTGGCACACAGAATACACATGTGTAGCGGCAAGCAACAGACGTCCAACTTCAAAAGCATTCAACACTGCCCCTCAGATCAGAGTCTGGTAATCAGTGACCAGTAACAGCAATGACGTCAACACCTCTCAAGTCAGTCTGTACATGCAGCCAACACTCCATATCCTGCCTCACGCTCACGCGCTAGCATGGTCACTGATATGCAAACAATAGGAAAACAAGTTGGACGTGTGGGTACAGGTTTGTTTTTCTTAGTGAGCTTTCAAGCCCTCCTGTCAGATGCTCTTGTGGCTTGTGGTGAAAGTTCTTATTCTGCATCAAAAGTCAGACAAAGTTTGGGTTAATAGATGTTTGTAAGATCATGGTATCTGGATATTTCAGGACCTCCAGTGTTGTTCTTTTTTTTCCTTTTTTTTTTTTTATTGCTGAAAAAATCTGCATACAGACCTGGACATACCACAATAAACACCTGTACTCCCAGAGGCAAAACAGAGATCAGCCTTCAAGTATACACATCTTTCTTTTGAGATCAGCTTTCATTCATACATACACACCTCTATATATATATATAAAATCTTCCTTCATGAACCTGCTTTGGTCCCTGAAGAGGGCGTGAAAACTCAGGGAGAGAACACCCCTACACCCACAGGTCCAACAAGTTTTGTGACAACTATGGAACGACCAGCTAACAACTCTTCACTGACCCATACCAGCAGTGACACTGACCTGAGCAGGCCACTGAGACACAGTGGAGATCTGGGGGGGGGGGGAGAGGGAGGGGGAGGAAGCGGATGGATAGTGTACATGCATGACTAGTCAGCCTGTAGGATCATTTCAGATCTATGGAACAGAAAGAAAGATAGTGTACATGCATGACTACAGTCAGCCTGTAGGATCATTTCAGATCTATGGAACAGAAAGAAAGATAGTGTACATGCATGACTACAGTCAGCCTGTAGGATCATTTCAGATCTATGGAACAGAAAGAAAGATAGTGTACATGCATGACTACAGTCAGCCTGTAGGATCATTTCAGAACTATGGAACAGAAAGAAAGATCTGCTGAAGTTGAACTGGACACAACTTTTTTCTCTGTCATGTTTCCCCCCCACCCCCTTTTTTTCACACATCACACATACCAGTGTGCACACTTGTGTGAGCGCACACACACCCACAATGTAATACACACACTCACTCTCTCTCCCTCTCTTTTCCCGTTCTCCCCAAACACATGGTCCCAGCACTTGTGGCAACTGGCCCTGTATACAAGCACACAGAAAAAGTCAACACGGGCATGGGGTGGAAGGCTTCTTCACAAAAACAAGAGAATCAAAGCCACGCACTTTCCCCTTTTTTTTGTAGTCATCTTTAATCAACACATCCCAAAAACACTGAAGAAACCATATTATAAATAACTCTGCTCCTCCTGCCACACAACCCACACTACAAACCCTCCTCAGACTCTCACACAACCCCACACAGACATTCAAAACAGGTGCAAGTACATCTTATCTTCTTTATATCAACATACATAACCACCCCACATTCTTATCACTACTTCCACAAAGTTGGAGATTCCAAATGTCAGTGAAAACAAGCTCTATCCTGAACAAAAACACGGACACAGCACTAAGAAGGAAAAAAAGAGAAAAAAAAACAACTGTAGGGAAATGACCATAGTCTCATCTGTGTGGGCGCAAGTCAGGTGTGTATACATGTGTCCATGTGGTCAGTGTTGTGTGCACTGACCACTGCGGGCGCTCTAACTAACAACAGCTACAATGACCGCCCACACCACACCACCTGTGAGGCCTGGCTTTGCTCCCTTCCCCTGACATCAACTGGTGTCACTTGCAAGCAACTGTTCCATGGCCACTGTCTTTCCTTGACACCGCGAAGAGTGCCACCAGCCTGTGGGGCTGTTTCCTGCGCTCTTCATTCAAGATAGGGCTCCCTCCCTTCATCCCTCCATCTCCTTCCAACCGTCACCATCAGCAGACAAAATCACAACACGGTTCCCTTTCCACTTTCACAGGCTGGAAAAAGATGCAGAGATGAGGGGGAGGGGTTGGGGGGTGGGGGACAGAAGGGTCTAGTTCTAGGCCTGTTGTGTACTGCCTTGGTCTTTCTGCAGAATTCTGTTGGCCACTGCCGCCACCAGGGCGGCCCCTTGCCACTGGGCCCTCCTCTGACAGCATGAACTTGAACTGAAACACAGAGAGAGAAATGACATCACAGAACTGGAACAACCCCACAAAACAACATCAACTACTGAAACACAGAGAAGGAAGAATGACGTCACAGAACTGGAACAACCACACAAAACAACATCAACTACTGAAAACAGAGAGAGAGAATGACGTCACAGAACGGAACAACCAAAACAAAACAACATCAACTACTGAAACACACACAGAGAGAGAGAATGACGCACAGAACTGGAACAAACCACACAAAACAACATCAACTACTGAAACACAGAGAGAGAGAATGACGTCACAGAACTGGAACAACCACACAAAACAACATCAACTACTGAAACACAGAGAGAATGACGTCACAGAACTGGAACAACCACACAAAACAACATCAACTACTGAAACACAGAAGAGAGAGAATGACGTCACAGAACTGGAACAACCACACAAAACAACATCAACTACTGAAACACAGAGAGAGAGAGAATGACGTCACAGAACTGGAACAACCACACAAAACAACATCAACTACTGAAACACACAGAGAGAGAGAGAATGACGTCACAGAACTGGAACAACCACACAAAACAACATCAACTACTGAAACACAGAGAGAGAGAAAGACGTCACAGAACTGGAACAACCACACAAAACAACATCAACTACTGAAACACAGAGAGAATGACTTACAGAACTGGAACAACCACACAAAACAAAAATCAACTACTGAAACACAGAGAGAGAGAGAAAGAACGTCACAGAACTGGAAACAAAAACCCCACAAAACAACATCAACTAACTGAAACACAGAGAGAAAGAGAATGAGTCACAGAACTGGGAACAACCACACAAAACAACATCAACTACTGAAACACACAGAGAAAAACGTCACAGAATGGAACAACCACACAAAACAACATCAATACTGAAACACACACAGAGAGAGAAAAATGACGTCACAGAACTGGGAAAAACCACACAAAACAACATCAAAATACTGAAACACAAGAGAAATGACGTCACAGAACTGGAACAACCACCCCAAAAACAAACATCAACTACTGAAACAACAGAGAGAGAATGACGTCACAGAACTGGAACAACCACACAAAACAACATCAATACGAAACACACAGAGAATGACGTCACAGAACTGGAACAAACCACACAAAACAACATCAACTACTGAACACACAGAGAGAGAATGACGTCACAGAACTGGAAACAACCACACAAAACAACATCAACTACTGAAACACACAGAGAAAAGAGAATGACGTCACAGAACTGGAACAACCACACAAAACAACATCAACTACTGAAACACACAGAGAAATGACGTCACAGAACTGGAACAACCACACAAAACACATCAACTACTGAAACACCACACAGAGAATGACGTCACAGAACTGGAACCACCCACAAAACAACATCAACTACTGAAACACACAGAGAGAGAGAATGACGTCACAGAACTGGAACAACCACACAAAACAACATCAACTACTGAAACACACAGAGAATAACGTCACAGAACGGAACGACATAAAATGACAACTACTGAAAAACGCACAGAATGATAATAATAAATAAATGGAATTTGTATAATGCTATATCTTGCAAAGACAAATCAGAGCGCTTGCATTCAACATATTCTACAGAGTCATGCAGCCAATAACTATCAAAAGCTTAAATTCAAATGTACGCACCTATACACACACACAGGTTGTAGGTTTGGCGGGTAATGGGATTGGGCTGTTGAAGGCAGGGGCAGTTTTGAGATGAAAGAGGGAAAAGTTAGGTTTGAAACAAATATGTCTTGAGGCTGGGATTTATATGTGTCATATGTAGGCCTCTGTCGAAGAGAGAGAGGAAGGTCGTTCCAGATGGATGGACCAGAAATAGAGAAAGAATGACGACCAACGATGGATTGGTTGAATCTAGGTATTCGTAAGCACAAGGTATCTGCAGCAGAGCGGAGGGAACGAGAAGGAGTGTACAGGTGAAGACATTCACAGAGGTAGGAGGGTGCTGTTTGGTGGAGACATTTGTAACAGAGGGTACAGATCTTATAGTTTACTCTCTGTGGCACAGGCAACCATGTGAGAGATCGCAAGAGAGGAGTAATGTGTTCAGATTTTTTCTTTCTGAAGACTAGGCGAGCTGCAGAGTTTCATTCTGTCAGAATGATGTCAAATGGACAAAGCAGTAACACAAAATGACACTGATCAACTACTGAAACCCACAGACACTGACATCAATATACACCAACACATTGAACGTCAACACTGAGAATGGCATGAGTGTATCGCCTTGACTGAAGACTGTGTACATGCAAGTGTGTGCGTCTGTGTGTGCACGCGTGCATGCATGTGTGCACAGCGTGCGTGCATGTGTATTGATTACGAGTTGTGTGTGTGCAGAGTGTGTGTATGTATATTGATTACGAGGTTGTGTGTGTGGTGCATGTGCGTGTGTGTGTGCCTGCCTGCCTGCATAAAAGAAAGTGCATACACATGGGTTTATAGGTTTGTGCATATATATGCATATCTACATGCAGATATGAGTTAAAGCTAACATGGTGGGTTTTTTAAAAACAAGTGGGGGGGGGGGGGGGGGGGGGGGGAGGGAGATGGCGCTTAACCCTGATGCAGGGCCAGCACTTTGGTTTTCTGCATCATGAGGTCATGGAAGAAGGGGTGGAAACCTGTACAGGGAGCCGTCCACACCCACCGTCACCTCGCGGGCCTCTTCATCTTGTTCAGTAGACATGCCACACCTGCACACACACACACGCGCGTGCGCACACGCACACACGGGTTTTGGATTATACCCTTGCTAGCTAGTGAAGAGCTGTTCATTAGAAGACGAAACACGCAGGGTTCAAAGGGGCAGAACACCACTTTACGACTGTTCATACATTTGCTCATTTTTTTTCATGATCTGTTGCTGATCTGATGACTGCACATGAATTTATACACAAACTTTACAGACAGAAGGCGAAAACGATTTGATTAAACCCTCACCCATATCTCCTTTTTCCTAAGTATTCATTCATGCACACATACACCTGCACATACTACTTCCACAGACATATATATTGCTCTCTCACGACAGAACACAAATAAACAACTATCAGTCAACATATGCATATCAATACATCAGTCTGTAAATACAGTCACTACATAACAACAGGAAAAAGAGAAAACAGAGGAAAGGGGAAACAGCATTTAACACACAAACACACGCAGACAGACAGACATTCATTCAACTTCAGAAACACACATCTATCTCCTTCTCCTTCCCATGTCCTGTCCAAAATCACTGTTTAGTGGAAAGACGTTAAAATGAAGACACACACACACACACAGGTGGCGCTGCTCGAGTGGCGACACTCTCTACTGACAGGCGATATACTTTTTTGTTTGTTTTCGTTATATTGTGTGTCTATCAACTCAAAGTTCTGCAGAGTTGTGTCTGGTGTCTGGTGTGTCAGTACTAACAGCAACAATGCTGGGAAGATCAGTTCTATTTACTCTTTTAGTCTGCTTTCTCATAGCGTCATCTGACTGTGTGCGAGGCGCGCCTAACGACAACAGCCATGGCCGGTCGTCGTACACTCGAGAATTTCTCCTTAGCCTGGAGGGAATCAGCCAGTGTGTTAGCAGAAGCAAAGACTGCAACTTTCCATGTGATATTTTACCTTCAACAAATACAACGATAAAACTTGGAAGAACATCAGAAAAGAAAGCGAGGTAGGAAAGTGGTGTGAGACAAAGACTAAAAAATTTGAATAATCGGAAAACTCCGCTCCCAAACCCTTTGCTCCTAGCCAATGTCCAGTCCCTACGTTCCAAAACCGACGAGCTTCAAGCAAACATCAACTACCTACACCAATATAACAAAGCCGGAATTCTTGCCTTTACCGAAACTGGCTGAGTCCCGCCGTACCGAACTGCGACCTCTCCATTGACGGCTTCGGTCAACCCATTCGGCTTGACAGAGACTCACACGCAACGGGGAAGGCACAGGCGGAGGTTTGTGCTTCTACATCAATGACGTTGGTGTGGTGATGTTAAAATTAGAACTACGCTATCCGTGGAGGACATTGAACTGCTCTCTGTTTCGCTCCGGCCTTTTACTTACCACGGGAATTCCCGCAATTATTTTTCACTTTAGTTTAAAATTCACCCCAAAGCAAGAGTGGCTAGAGCAACTGAACATATATTAGATCACCTCCATGTGCTCGATTCAATATCCCCTGATGCCCTAAGTTTATCCTGGGTGATTTTCAATAACTGTTCCCTTACTAAACTACTGAAGAACTATTGAACAGTATGTGACCTGCCCTACACGAAGAAACAAGACCTTAGACTTTTTGCTATGGACTGTAGCAGGCGCCTATAGATCGTTGCCTTTGCCTCCCCTGGGATCATCTGACCACAACTGCGTTCTTCTTGCACCCATGTACCAGTCAGTGTTTCGGCGCCTTCAACCCATAGTCAGGACCGCAAAAAATGGACTGCTGATAGTATAGCTAGTCTGCAAGGCTGCTTTGATTGCACTGACTGGGATACGTTTTATAATGTGTGTTCAGATCTGAATGAGCTCACTGATGTTATTTGTTCTTATATTTCATTTTGTGTTAGTTGTGTCATTCCAACTAAGGAGATAACCATTTACCCAATAACAAGCCTTGGGTTACAAGGATCTGAAACGTGTTTTAAACAAAAAGAAAGTAGTATTTTACACAGGCACAGACAACAAAAAGAAGGAAGAAAACCCAAAGAAGTCAAAAGCTGCTGTTTGCACGGGCCAGACGTATATATAAAAATAAGATAGAAGACAAGTTTGCGAAAAACAATTTTCGTTCTGCATGGGAGGTACAAAAAAAAAGCTGCAGTAAAATGGGGTGTCCCATGGAAAAAGGGGGGGATGTGGCAGTATCAAAAATTGTCTGCATTAAATAGTAGTTTCAACATAGGTCAAAGATCAGTTTGGAGTAGTATAACAACTTACCAGACCATCTAAACACATTTAACTCGCTTTGAAAGCATGATTTCTCAGATGAATTAAGCTGAAGCAATCCCTTAGAGTTTTGAGAATATTGCGTCATTGTTGATGAAGAAATTATCTTAAGACTTAAAGGCAATAAATATTAACAAATCTCCCGGACCAGACGGTTATAGTGGAAGAACCCTGAAATTCTGCGCTACTGGAGCTTGCCAGTGTCCTTCAAACACTGTTCCAGGCCTCACTGGATACTTGTCAGATTCCTGTTATTTTGGAAAACTTCCAAGGGAATACCTCTTCCAAAGAAACCAATCCTTCTCGGCCTAACGATTTTAGACCTGTAGCTCTCACATCTCTTGTGATGAAAACGCTGGAAAAGATTGTAAAATCTCTCATTCTTCTGCTACAGAGAAAGACCTTGACCCACTGCAATTTGCATACAGGTTCGAAGGGGTGTCGAAGATGCCAAACTATATTTTGAACAAGTTGTATAGCCACTTGGAAACACCTGACTCTCATGCCAGAATATGTTCGTTGACTTTAGTTCAGCTTTCAATACAATGCAGCCTCACGTTCTGGTTAACAAAATAATTTCAAAATTTGACGTAGACAATCAACTTGTTCGTTGGCTGATTGAATTTTTAACCAACAGACCACAGCGTGTTTTGGCCCAAAAAAATATCTTCTTCGGTTAGATTTACCTGCACTGGTTCTCCGCAGGGTTGCGTTTCCCCTCACCACTTCTGTACATTCTATACACAGATGATTGCAGAAGCAACTATGAAATTCCTTTCTGGTAAAGTTCGCAGACGTAGTGCTCTGTTATCCCTCTTATCCGGATCGTCTTAACCCTGGTCCAGCCCTCACCGAGTTCGTACACTGGTGTGACGAGGCCTATCTGGAGCTAAATGTTTCTAAAACTAAAGACCTGCCTATCGACTTCAGAAGATCAGGGGATACTCTAAGAATATTATTATCATAATCAAGAGGTTGAAAAGTTTTGAACTATAAGTATCTGGGAACTGTTTTTGACCACAAGTTAAACTGGGACGTTAACACTGACGCTATTGTCAAAAAGGACAACAACGTCTGTATTTTCTGAGGAAACTGAACTCATTTTTTGTAGACAAAAAGATCCTTTCCTTGTTTTACAAGTCTTACATAGAGAGTGTTCTAAGTTTTGCTTTCATTTGTTGGTAAAAATAACCTTAGTGTTAAAAAACAAGAATGGCCTGCAGAGAATTGTAAGAATCTGCTCAAAAATAATTGGAAAAGAACAAAGAGATCTCATGTCGTTCTGCATCAGCAGCTTGTACGCAAAGCCACAGCCATTTTGCTGATCCTTCTCATGCTTTGTTTCCAGAATTTCCAAATGTTGCCTTCGGAACGCCGTTTTCGTGTCCCATCGCAAAACCAACAGAAAAAGAAATTCTTTTGTGCCAGTAAGCATTCGACTTCTGAATTCACAATGATGTTGACTACCTAGTTCTTACATTTCTCTGATTATCTGCCTGATTGTCTATTGTTACGAGTGTAGTCAATACATAATTGTGTGTGTGTGTGTGTGTGTGTGTGTGGGCGTGGTGTGTGGTGGGTGCGTGGTGTGAAATAAGTCTGTGTTCTAGTCAACTGTCTTAAAACATTGAATTCATTATATTGGTGTATGGTGTGGGTGTGCGTGGGCGTATTCGCACACACACGTACGTGCGTGTGTACGTGCTGCGTATATGCGTGCGTAAAAATAAGTTTTTATGTCTTCTAGTCAATGGGTTTAAAATTGTGTTCACAATTGATGTTTGTGCGCATGCGCGGTGTGTGTGGTGTGTGTGTGTTGTGTGTGTGTGTGTGGTGACATTTTATTTGAAAACCAATATGAAATATAGCTTTTGTGTCTTTGATATATTTGATGAGTATCAATCTGCCTGTCAGTATTGTAATTGCCCTTCATGGGATGATTAAAGTGTTTTTGACTTGACTTGACTTGACTTGACTTGACACAGAGACTGCATACCTGCGGCAGCCAGAAAGGCGGCACGTTTGGAGACCAGGGTGCAGACATGTCGCACCAGCTTGCAGTCCTGTTCCGTGACATTGTCCACCTCCAGCTCCTCAAAGATCTCCTTCGTCGTCTTGAACGTCTCCGGGTCGTCCCTGGACACACAAGCCAACAAGGGGCCGGCCCTCAGCATAACCCAAGACTCTGCAAACGGCCCTAACAGCCACTGCTTAAAAGATAGCAGGTCAAGATCTAAAGGGCTAGGTTATAATATCATTCCCCCAAAAAAGTCTGAGGCCTTTCTTACTTATCTTTCTCTTTTCTATGCCCTTGTTCTGGATCTTATTTCTCTGTTGTTCTCCCTTGCTATGGATCTCTGTTGTTCTCCCTTGCTATGGATCTCTGTTGTTCTCCCTTGCTATGGATCTCTATTTCTCTGTGCTACTCCATTGCTATAGATCTCTGTTGTTCTTCATTGCTATGGATCTCTGTTGTTCTCCCTGCTATGGATCTCTATTTCTCTGTTGTTCTCCCTTGCTATAGATCTCTATTTCTCTGTGTTCTCTCTTGTTCTGGATAGATCTGTCAGTTGGCCGTCATGCAGGTAAACTTATGAATTGTGAGTTTAAGTACAGGCGCAGGAATTGTGCTCACCATTCAAGTGTAAGACTTACACAACTGAATACTTACGATTCAATTTCAGAGACGTATTTGGTGTAGAAGCGCCCCCTGGTGGGCCCTGTGGTAGGAGCCCTCCCCGCCAAAGAGCACGCCCTTCTTCCTCAGCTTTCCAGCGCCAGACGCACGATCTCTCCCATGTACATGCCAGAGATGAACTTCTCGTATCTGCCAACACATGTCCACATGCCCATGTCAAAATGTTGGGTCACATTCTCATGACTATGTTTTTCACACCAATAGGCCATATTGTCAAATATGTTAGGTCTTATTTTCCAAATGTTCACTGACACACCTTGACTAATTGTTAATTCTACGACCACATGAACGGCAAACAAAGAGGAGGAGGAGAGATATAAAAAGAGGCGAGACAAAGAGGAGGAGAGACAGACAACGAGGGGAGAGACAGACAAAGAGGAGGCGAGACAGACAACGAGGGGGCGAGACAGACAACGAGGAGGAGAGACAGACAACGAGGGGAGAGACAGACAACGAGGAGGAGAGACAGACAACGAGGAGGAGAGACAGACAACGAGGGGAAGAGACAGACAACGAGGAGGAGAGACAGACAAAGAGGAGGAGAGACAGACAAAGAGGAGGAGAGACAGACAACGAGGAGGAGAGACAGACAACGAGGAGGGAGAGACAGACAAGAGGGGAGAGACAGACAAAGAGGAGGAGAGACAGACAAAGAGGAGGAGAGACAGACAAAGAGGAGGAGAGACAGACAAAGAGGAGGAGAGACAGACAAAGAGGAGGAGAGACAACAAAGAGAAGGAGAGACAGACAAAGAGGAGGAGAGACAGACAAAGAGGAGGAGAGACAAGACAAAGAAGGAAGGGGGGGGCAGACAAAATGAAATGCACCGACTAACCTGTGTTTGCCAGCATTGATAGAATGCTTGTCCACCTGTCTGTCAAAGTCAGTGGTGATGAAATCCAAACAACCGTCATCGCCAAATGCACCCCACTCTGTGTTGATCAGCATCTGAAACCATGCAGTCACACACACCCCAAAGATTATCTCCCATGTTCCACACTTCATATGTGCACACACACACACAGAAATACTCCTACATCTTGCTATGACTCAGCATCAGAGTTCACTCCAAGTACAAATGGGGCCTGCAGTTCCCAGTAAAGAAACAGACATTACCCTACACTCCACACCTAGTCACCTTTGTTTGCTTCCCCATCTTCAGAGACAGACATGACCAGAACACAGCACAGAAAGACAATCTTGCTCCATCTCTTCACTACCATAGACGACATTTTCTGAATGACTTGCTAGGTGTCCACAGAATCTGGGGGTTGGGATGGCACATGGGATGATAACAACAACAACAACAACAACAGGGTGGATGGCACATGGGGTGATATTCAACAACTATAACAGGGTGGATGGCACATGGGGTGATAATCAACAACTACAACAGGGTGGATGGCACATGGGGTGATAATCAACAGGATGGATGGCACATGGGATGATGATAACAACAACAACAACAACAGGGTGGATGGCACATGGGGTGATATTCAACAACTATAACAGGGTGGATGGCACATGGGTGATATTCAACAACAACAACAGGGTGGATGGCACATGGGGTGATAATCAACAACTCCCAACAGGTGGATGGCACATGGGGTGATATCAACAACTCCAACAGGGGATGGCACATGGGGTGATAATCAACAGGATGGATGGCACATGGAATAATAACAACTACAACAACAGGATGGATGGCACATGGAATAACAACAACTACAACAACAGGATGGATGGCACATGGGATGATAACAACTACAACAGGATGAATGGCACATGGAATGATAACTACAACAACAGGATGGACGACACATGGGTTGATAATCAACAACAGGATGGATGGCACATGGAATGATAACTACAACAACAGATGGACGACAACATGGGGTTTATAATCAACAACAGGATGGATGGCACATGGAATGATAACTACAACAACAGATGGACGACACATGGTTGATAATCAACAACAACAGGATGGATGGCACATGGAATGATAACAACTACAACAACAGGATGGATGGCACATGGGGTGATAATCAACAACAACAGGATGGATGGCATATGGAATAACAACAACTACAACAACATGGTGACACTTGTACCGTGATATACCCTGCTGCTCAGGAAAATTCCACTAGAAGTATAACTACTGTGTGGACTGAAAAATTATGTCCATAAAAGGGCAACTTTTGTTTTTTATCAAGGGGAATTCTGAGGCACACAGGAGCTCCACTGCTGCCATCATGTTGTACTGCAGAGGTCAACTTAACTGTTATTCATATGCTTCTTTATACCATTGTGAAAGTGACATGATACATAGTAATGATAGGTATTGTGGTATTTGTGGTGTGACCCTCACTCACCTCAAGGGGGCCTGGCTCATTGCCTTCAGCCATCTCCACTTTGTCCAGTTGTTCAATGTAACAGGCATTGGTTCCTGTGCCTGTAGCAACACATCATGACACAATAAAAATGATGACACACACATCTTTATTACAGTAAATTTCCTGAAATAAAACACCACTCCATGTGTAAACATACAACACTAAATCGGTTATTCACATGTAGTAGATAACACATGGATGTTGACATAAAAACTAGTCCAATATGAAATGACAGTTCAAATGTCCTAGTTTCTTTATGGAGATTTTTTGGGGCTTGATTTCAACTAAAGAAAACTGATTTTTGCAAACTGAGGATATTAACTCGGAAAACACTTCAAAAACCCCGAGGGCAAGAGTTCCTAATTCTAAATTAATTTCGCAGTCATTACAGTTCTAATCTGTACAAATTTACATTCTATTCCGGTTTGTTAGACTTGTTTGTTTCATTTTGTTTCTAGTTTTATGTTTTCTTTTCTTTTCTAAGGAATATTACAATCAACTTTTGCAGTCTTTCTTTCTAGAATAAAAGAAAAAAGGTTGTACTATCTTTCAATGTGACATAATTATTGAAGATTAAGTATAACAGAAAAAAGGCAAATGAGCTTGAAGAGAGAAGTGACATACCAAGAATGATCCCGATGGCACATTTTCTGTCAGAATGGGCACAGGACATGAGGGCCCCCACTGTGTCGTTGATCACTGCCAGACACTCCACCTCCAGGTCCTGTACACAGGCCACACACCCCCATTAGACATCTAGTGTCATCACAGCTAACATCACAGACAAAAATCCAATTTCACAGCTAGTATCCCATACAGACATACATCCAGTATTACAGCTAACATTACAGATAGACATACATCCAATATCACAGCTGTATAACGACATTAAATCAAAGTACTGCTACCATCAGACACTTCACTCTTTTAACCGTGGTGTGGCCTCTTGTGGAATGGTGTGGTTCAGGATGGGGTATGGTGTAGTGGAAGTTTGGGGCGGTGAGGGTGGCGTGTGGTGTGGTGTGGTGTGGTGTGGTGTGGTGTTAGGGCTAAGTGCTATGCTGTGAGTCATCTTGAACAGCATTTATGCTACTGGGTTGGGCAGGCTGTAATTATGGCAATGCACTGTACTGTCTGCAATGCTTTTGTTATACTTTACTGTTATCACACTGCATTACATTTTACTGTATTGTATTGGTGACCACATACCCAGGTCTTGAAAAATAAAGCACTAACATCACTAACATCGCCATCCACACACACACGCAAACAGTTACTGACCCCTCTCCTCTTGATAGCCTGATGAAGGAGGGTGACGATGTCCTGACCCTCCACCCCCTCACACTTGAAGCCCTTGGTCCAGGTGGTCAGAACTGCCTTGGCCAGACCATGCTGTCGGCACGGGAAGGAAAAGTGAACCCCAGTGGCAGCCGACGATCCTGAAGTTTGTGCTCTTTCACGAAGCGGAACACACATTCTGCGATGGTGTCAACAGCTGTGGACACACACACACACCCCCAACAATCAATACCTTGTTTCAAGCATGGTGCATTCAGACTGTTGACGCTGCTACAGACGTTAGTTACCACAATAATCAGGAGCTTTAGCCCACATGGTCAATTCAAGAAATCAATTAAATTCAAACAGCGCAGGCAACACAATCTCACTGAAGTCACCACAGACACTAAGACAAGTCATAATGAACAAAGCAACAACCCTGCCACAACAGTGAAGGAAGGAAGGAAGGAAAAAGACTACAGCACACATATGAAAACAGAAGCACAAGGCCTGCCAGGTCAAGGCTGAAGAAGTCTTTTGTTCCTTACCACAAATGGATGTGACCAATGTTTCACAGTCAAATGGTTAGCATAAAGCGTAGAGGGAATTTTGCAAGCTTGCCTTGAGACACACACTACATTAATCTAAACAGCCCTAGGTTCAGTAAAAAATAAATGTGGTTTCCTAAAGCTTACATGTTAATAAAGGAAAACAAATCCAAATATAGTGCACAAAAAGACTGGGCATATCTTTTTTATTACTTTGAATATGTACACTGCTAATAAAGGTTTTACACTGCTCACAACTGATCTGTTTATTCAACCTTTAATTGTACCTGTGTAATGTGAAAGAAAATGTTTAAACTAACTGTTATCAAAAAATCCTTAACAAAACCTATACGCCTTTTGGTTGGAACCATGCTTTTCGTTTACTTGGATTGTTTTTTTTTTCTGTGTTTTTTTTTAAATAGTTAGAAAAGTAGTTTTTTGAGCCAGGGCCCCATAGACCCGGGAGCTTATCCCGGTTTTTTAGGTTAAGCGAACTGTGGTTTTTCACACCCTGTGAAGGACGCTAGTCTGTCGCGTATTTCCCCCAGAGAGGGGTACCACTTGTACACCTGGGTGGGTGAGGAAAATATGGTAAAGTGTTTTCCAAGGGGCAACACCGACCCGAGGGGGTTTCGAACCCGCGCCCTTGGATCACGATTTGGACCGCCTAAACCACTCGACCACGGTGCTCCGTTTTTTTTTTAATAGAAAAAATTAAAGTCTGATTTAACAAATAATATTCCGCAAAAAATAAAGAAGAAAGCGAAATTTTTACCCACTACACCCGTGGGGGGAAAGCATGACCTTGCACACTACCCTTAAATTTCATAATATATTATACAGTTTCTTTTTTCTTCTTTTTTTTCCCGGAAAGGGATAAACAAGTTGTGTGTTTTTTTTTTACATCCGTTCCTGTGTGTATGCGTTTTGAAAATTTTGTTATCTATTCCACAGGCCCAAAATGGTTCTTTTGGAAAGTGAAAATTTTTAAGGTGCAAAATGTTTTCCCCTGCACTTGCACAGGGGATTTAGTTTTTAGTCTCTAAAAGGGATTTTTTGGGGGGGAGTGGAGTCAGCACTGTGTTAATAAAGGAGGAAAAGCCCCCTTGAATGGGATTGAACCCTGGTCAGCAGTTGGGCCCCAATGCCCCAAGCCTAACCACAGTCTATTCTGACCCCCCCAAACAAGAGGCCCGCAATATCCAGTTCTTTTTTTCTAAACAATCAAAATTTAATGCATTTGTTGACACAATGCCTTCCATAAGTAAATGACCATTTTAAAATGGAGCTTCTGTGGAAATGATTATACATATCCTTCCCCGTTGTATAAAAAATACAATGCCCTGTGGGCACTATATTATCCATTTCTCCATCCACCCCACACCATAACAATGCATGTCTAACAAAAGTAACTATTTCAGGAATAAGAGACTAATCACACAATATTTGACACGCGCAATATTTTTTTGGAAAACAGAATTATACACCCCCCAAAAATATTTACAATGTCAAATTTTAGGAAAACGAATCTAACTACACAATATCTGACACATGTACACTTTTTAGAAAATTCAGAACTATACCCACACAATATCTGAACGATCAATTTTCAGGGGAATACAGAACTACTACAACAACCTTGAGGGATAAAAAACTACTCACCAAAAACTCGGGAACAAAAAAATAATTCACACAAAAATTGAATACAAATAAAAGCAAGATTTTCAAACATGACCATTTAACAACCACAAAAACATAAAAAATACACACACCTTAAAACCCTTTTTTAAGTTTTTTATCATAACGCTGCAAGTTTCAAGATGATGAAAGAAAAAAAAAAATGAAAAAAATAAAATTACCCGTGTTAAATTTGTTAATGATCTGAAGGTGTCCTGTTAAAAAAATAGTAAGCCAACGCATTTCAACAAAGGAACAGCACAAAAGCAGCAAAAGAACAGCAAAGGCAACGCATTTCATAAAAAAAGGGCAGAACCCACCCCCCCAAAAAAAAAAAACAACAACAAAAAAACAACAACAAAAAACACCGAATGACAACTAGAATTCAAAATCCCTATATGGCTTATAGTGGCCATACTGAGTATGCAGCTCTAAATTTATTTCCATTCCCAATGCTCAATCTATCAACCTCCCTAACTGGGAAAAATAAAAACAAAAAACCAAAAAGACCCCCATACAATAACCTCCTAAAACACCCACACAAATTTTATGACAGGAAACCAGGGCAGTGTTTAACCCTTGAGGGCAATATTGCTCGTCATCATCTTGTACATCTTGCTAACAGTGGGCCCCTGACGTTGACACCCTCCCCTCCCTCCCCTCCCACCCCAGCTGTGATGCAGGGCCTCACTCATTAAGGCCTCCCTGGCAGATGGTCCACATGATTTGAGACTGGGGGCCGCAGCAGCATTGATTTGAGACTGGGGGGCCGCAGCAGCATTGATTTTAGACTGGGGGCCGCAGCAGCATTGATTTTAGAACTGGGGGGCAGCAGCAGCATGATTTTAGACTGGGGGGAGCAGCAGCATGATTTTAGACTGGGGGCGCAGCAGCATTGATTTTAGACGGGGGGGCCGCAGCCTTGATTTTAGACTGGGGGCCGCAGCATTGATTTTAGACTGGGGCCGCAGCGTTGATTTTAGACTGGGGGCCGCGCATTGATTTTGGGACTGGGGGCCGCAGCATTGATTTTTTAGGAGTGTTCCTACTGTCAACCCTCACAACGAAGGTGTAGAGGAAGCCACCATGGATGGATGGATGGATGGACAAATGATGACTCTGTCCTCCCGGTCTACTTACCAGTAACACACCCACATACCAAGTGTGAGAGAATGGATTAAATTTCCCTGTCTGGAACCAAACTGGGCCCATCCATGACACCAGACAGGTGGTTTAGGTGCTAGTTTTTTGGGGATGAAGTGATTCAAGTACAGGTAAAAATCCACAGCAAGAAGAGCATTGTCACTGGCAAATTCTGCAGGGTAAAAAGCAGTTCTCCCCAGGCAAACAAACAGTCTACCCCATCAATATGAAAAAGAAAGAAGAGGCACTGCACAGGAGGTGATGCACCCTCCAAAGGAGGCTTGCCCACGTTGTAGGGCACAATTTTACACTGCAACACACTGTTTAACCACAGCACACACGGCCACTTCCCCAAAACACAGCTCACTTTTTTTTGGATCCGACTTCAAAAATACCCCCAAATGAACAGCACGATGAACATTTAACCAAGGTCCTGAATTACAGAGTACATTTACTTTTTCATTCCCAAAAGAATGTGTGCAAGTATTCACTGACATCAGTGTGTTACTGTGTTTTCCCTTAGTCTCCCTACCCAAGACTTCTATGGATCTGCCAACAGTCTCTCAGTGTAGCATCTGTCATATTACTCTGTCACTGTGTTGTGTGGTCAGCCTATCAAAAAGGGCATCTGTGAATATTCCCGACAGAAGTGTGCTACTGTATTTTTAGTCAAGCACATTTTATACATAACAATACAGGGACATAACACACGGGACACGCGAAATGCTTTTTCCTTATCATCAAAATAAAAGAATAAATAAATAAATATTAAAAAATAATAAATAAATAACAGCCTGAGATATGTCTGCATAAGCAGTACAATTTATGTCTATACAAAGGTGTGGAGTGCAAAATGATCTCACTGAATACAAATTTTTAAAGTCTGCTACATCTCAGCGTGTACAACTCACGTACCTGTACACCCGGGGCCCAGCATTTATGTGTTGTGGAATCAGGAAATGCGGCTCTCCTCTTGACCTCCTGACCCCGCAGAGACACCAGCAGCACACGGAAGTTGGTGGCCACCAGATCCAGGGCCAAGAACTCTCCAATCTTGCACAATACACATGAAAATATATGTGCATGCATGCATGCCCCCACATACTCAGGGGCATAAACACGTGTACATGGACAACAAGCATATATACATGAAACGTTGTAACACAGACTGACACACATTTACACACCATGTAAAATTCATTTTGACTTATGATCCTACAATAATCTAACCCACAACACAAGAGAATTTCTTTATGAAAATGAAGGATGACATTCTTGGCAATATGAGAGCTGAATATGGCTTAAAATGCTAAAAATAAATGTTATTGGAAAAAAAGGCAAAAAAACCCAGGAAAAAACTAAATGTGATGACTGAAAAAGGGTGATGGAGTTGAGAACAGAGGGAGGAGTCACTGCGCATTAAGGAAAAAACCCGACATGTTCAAACATCAAAGCCAAACAAGCCCAAACAAAATAAACAACAAAATCCAGTGTGTTTAGTCTAGAGCAGAATCTACTCTAAACCCGGAACTCCGCAGTTCACCTCTATCTATCATTACCACCTTTAAATTAGGACTCAGCATGTTCTGTGGGGTCAAACAGGATACAGAAAGACGAAAAGTGAAGACACATGAAAATAAACAGTGGAAAAAATGATAGACAGGACATTCCCAGGCTGATACCAATCCGGATTGAGTTTTGACACCAACAACGGGTTTATCTTACACACACACACACTTATGTGCTGTAGGGGGGAGGGGGGGGGGGATGGGATAACCTGGTGGTTTTGAGCGTTGTGCATTGTACTCATGATCTGCTGACCCAAGTTTGAATCCTGTTCCAAGGGGATTTCGCCCCCTAGACTTAACATCAGTGCCGATTCCCTCCCTAAAAGTCCTTCAGTTGAGATTATAAATCAAGATCCCATGTAAGAATGCATGCAGAACATCTTGTGCACAAGTTAAAAAACCTGTTCCCCTTTTTGGACAAGTAGGCCATTGTTGCAGTGGGAACGGATGACATTTACAAAACCACAAACGGGGAATGTGTGTAAAAAAAAGAGCAAGAGCGGTTTTTTCCATTATCCTCAAAATAAAATTTAAAACCAAAACCAAATTTTTCACACACACACACAAACTGCTCCCCAAAAGAGTAACAGCTGTTACCATTTTAGTTTTCTAGTATCCTCAACAGTTATAGATTTTACTTATACAGGGTTGGGGTTTTTTCCCCCCCCCCCCTAAATTTT
>CM054139.1:75756327-75771996 GCA_028751875.1 Rapana venosa
TGGCCCAACTATCGGGATTATTCACTTAGTAATTTCTGAGTAAGAGGGACATGAACATAACAAGTGGTACATGGGATTTTATTCCTCGGCATGTAGGGTGCTCTTGCACTCGGCAGTTAAGAGGTGAAGGGCCACAAGCAGACCGGCAGTTTATTCCCATAGTCGGAATGCAGGAAAAGAGTGCAGGTCATCATCCTGTATGAAGTCATGTGCAGTGTGTTGATAGGCTTTGGCAATGATATCAGCACAGTTGTCTCCATACTCTGCAGTAAAGTCATGTGTATAGTGTTTGGGCCAGTTTGTGTGTGTGTGTGTTGTCCATGTTGTGTGTGTGTATGTGTGTCATGTTTGTGTGTGCATGTTGTTTTGTGTGTGTGTGTGTGTCCATGTTTGTGTGGGGTGTCCTGTTTGTGTGTTGTATGTGTGTTGTGTATGTGTGTGTGTGTGTGTGTCCATGTGCATGTTTGTGTGTGTGTGTGTGTGTTGTGCATGTTTGTGTGTGTGTGTGTGTGTGTGTGGTATGTGTGTGTGTGTATGTGGTATGTGTGTGATGTGTGTGTGGTGTGTGTGTTGTATGTGTGTGTGTGTGTGCATTGTGTGTGTGTGCATGTGTGTTTTGTGTGCATGTGTGTGTGTGTGTAGTGTGTGTGTGTGTGTGTGTGTGTGGTGTGTAGTGTGTATGTGGTGTGTGTGTAGCAGTGGTGGGTCATGTGTGTTTTGGTTCCGTAGTGGGGGTATGCCCTGGGGACTAGTGTGCGTGCAACTATGGTGCTGTGTCGTGCATGGTCTTTGTGTGTGTAGTCAGTGGTTGTGTTAGAGCTCCAAAGTTGTCATCAGAAGTGTTGGGGTTGGTTTGTGTGTCAGTGAAGGGATGTGTTTGTGCTGCAGTGGATCGGCCTGTATGGTGTTCATGTGGAGTGCTGTGTGGGTGTGTGTGTGTGTGATGCAGTGTGGTTTTTGTGACATGTGTGTGTCATGTGATGTGTGTGGCATCTTGTAGGGTGTGTGTCATGTGTGACAGTGGGGTCTTGTGCATGGAGGTGTGTCTGTGTGTCATGGCATCTTGGGTGCAGGGAGTGTGTCATGTGTGCATGTGTGTGTGTTGTAAGGGAGGTGAGTGCATGTGATGCAGTGGGGTGTGTGTACTGGTGGTATGTTGTTATAGGGTGATGATAGTCGCAGAGAAGTGAGGCACCCGTGTACCAGATAGAGTGTGTCAGGCCCTGGGACAGTCGGGCATCCCCCCCAGTGGCATCTCATGAATGTTTAGGTCCTTGGTCTGACAGGGGCATCGTGTAGGAGGTGCCAGTCAGGGTGATAGACAGCCCGGGGTGGTTATCTGTAAGGGAGTGATTTGCCTATGGCTACCCCTGCAGTCGTGGCATCTTGTACAGGGAGATGATAGTCATGTGATGACAGTCGTGGCATCTTGTACAGGGAGATGATAGTCATGTGATGACAGTCGTGGCATCTTGTACAGGGAGATGATAGTCATGTGATGACAGTCGTGGCATCTTGTACAGGGAGATGCTGTGATGAGACATAGTGTCTTTACTGGGAGAGTGTAGTATGCAGAAACAGTGTCTTGTACAGGGAGATGATGTCATGGATGCAGTCTGTGTCTTGTACAGGGAGGATGCTTGGGGATGACAGTCGTGGCATCTTGTACAGGGAGATGACAGTCATGTGATGACAGTCGTGGCATCTTGTACAGGGAGGTGCTGTGTGGATGCAGACATAGTGTCTTGTACAGGGAGGTGCTGTGTGGATGCAGACATACCATCTTGCATACATAATAAAGTTCATCAGTTGATCAGAAGCTTGTGAACATACCCAGCATGCCATCTTCAGCATGGGGGGATGGGCTCTGCCAGGGTCAGTTCCCAAGACTCGTGGTCTGACAGTTTCTACACAGGGACTTGTGAAGGAGTCGGGGAGCGGTCAGGACAAAGGGAGGGTACTCCATGGCCGTGTGTATAGAGAGTGTGTCTGCTCTTTTGTTGGACAGGCATGTAGTGGACAGGCATGTAGTGGACAGGCATGGAGTGGACAGGCATGTAGTGGACAGGCATGTAGTGGGCCATGAGTGGACAGGCATGTAGTGGACAGGCATGTAGTGGACAGGCATGAGTGGACAGGCATGGAGTGGACAGGCATGGAGTGGACAGGCATGTAGTGGACAGGCATGGAGTGGACAGGCATGTAGTGGACAGGCATGGAGTGGACAGGCATGGAGTGGACAGGCATGCAGTGGACAGGCATGCAGTGGACAGGCATGCAGTGGACAGGCATGTAGTGGACAGGCATGTAGTGTGCGCTAGCAGAGTCCTCTTCCTACAGGGAGAAATCAGGTCGAAGGGAGGGAACTCCTTGTGTATAGACCGTGTGTCGTTTTGCTTTATGTGATGTGTGCTGGCTGTGTCCTCTTGCTGTTGTCAACTCTACATGTCTCTTTTTCTCCAGCTTTTCTTAGCCCTCTGTCTTGCCTCCCGTTCATTCTGCACTGCAAGTGTTCTGCGTTAGGAATGCCCTTGTCCTGCTGTCACACTCTCTGGGGTCGTTAGGAATGCCCTTGTCCTGCTGTCACACTCTCTGGGGTCGTTAGGAATGCCCTTGTCCTGCTGTCACACTCTCTGGGGTCGTTAGGAATGCCCTTGTCCTGCTGTCACTCTCTCTGGGGTCGTTAGGAATGCCCTTGTCCTGCTGTCACACTCTCTGGGGTCGTTAGGAATGCCCTTGTCCTGCTGTCACACTCTCTGGGGTCGTTAGGAATGCCCTTGTCCTGCTGCCACACTCTCTGGGGTCGTTAGGAATGCCCTTTTCCTGCTGCCACACTCTCTGGGGTCGTTAGGAATGCCCTTTCTGCTGACACTCTCTGGGGGTCTTTTTCTCTCTCTCTCGATTCTTCATGTCTCCGTTCCTTGCTTCTCTGTGTGTGTGTGATGTTGGGACATTTCTCTCTGTGTGATGTTGGGACATTTCTCTCTGTGTGATGTTGGGACATTTCTCTCTGTGTGATGTTGGGACATTTCTCTCTGTGTGATGTGGGGACATTTCTCTCTGTGTTTATCTGTGTGATGTTGGGACATTTCTCTCTGTGTGTTGGGACATTCTCTCGTGTGATGTGGGGACATTTCTCTCTGTGTGTGTTGGACATCTCTCTGTGTGATGTTGGGACATTCTCTCTGTGTGATGTTGGGAATTTCTTGTGTGTGATGTTGGACATTTCTCTCTGTGTTTATCTGTGTGATGTTGGGACATTTCCTCTGTGTGATGTTGGGACATTTCTCTCTGTGTGATGTGGGTTATTTCTCTCTGTATGATGTTGGGACATTTCTCTCTGTGTTTATCTGTGTGATGTTAGGACATTTCACGCTGTGTGATGTTAGGACATTTCTCTCTGTGTTTATCTGTGTGATGTTAGGACATTTCACGCTGTGTGATGTTGGGACATTTCTCTCTGTGTTTATCTGTGTGTGATGTTAGGACATTTCACTCTGTGTGATGTTAGGACATTTCACGCTGTGTGATGTTAGGACATTTCTCTCTGTGTTTATCTGTGTGATGTGGGGACATTTCTCTCTGTGTTTATCTGTGTGATGTTGGGAAATTTCACACTGTGTGATGTTGGGACATTTCTCTCTGTGTGATGTTGGGACATTTCTCTCTGTGTGATGTTGGGACATTTCTCTCTGTGTTTATCTGTGTGTGATGTTAGGACATTTCTCTGTGTGTGTGATGTTGGGACATTTCACACTGTGTGATGTTGGGACATTTCTCTCTGTGTGATGTTGGGACATTTCTCTCTATGTTTATCTGTGTGATGTTGGGACATTTCTCTCTGTGTTTATGTGTGTTGATGTGGGGTGACATTTCTCTCTGTGTTTATCTGTGTGATGTTTAGGACATTTCTACTCTGTTTGATGTTGGGACATTTCTCTCTGTGAGGTTGTTAGGACATTTCTCTCTGTGTTTATCCTGTGTGATGTTAGGACATTTCTCTCTGTGTTTATCTGTGTGATGTTGGGACATTTCTCTCTGTGTGTATTATGTGTGATGTTGGGACATTTCTCTCTGTGTTTATCTGTGTGATGTTAGGACATTTCTCTCTGTGTTATGTGTGTGATGTTGGGACATTTCTCTTGTGTTTTCATCACCTGTGGATGTTAGGACATTTCTCTCTGTGTTTATGTGTGTGATGTTGGGACATTTCTTCTGTGTTTATCTGTGTGATGTTAGGACATTTCTCTCTGTGTTTATCTGTGTGTGATGTTGGGGACATTTCTCTCTGTGTTTATGTGTGTGATGTTGGGACATTTCTCTGTGTGTGTGATGTTGGGACATTTCTCTCTGTGTGATGTTGGACATTTCTATGTGTTGTGTGATGTTGGGACATTTCACTCTGTGTGTATGTGGAGGGACATTTCTCTCTGTGTTTATCTGTGTGATGTTGGGACATTTCTCTCTGTGTGTGATGTTAGGGACATTTCTCTCTGTGTTTATCTGTGTGATGTTGGGACATTTCTCTCTGTGTTTATCTGTGTGATGTTGGGACATTTCTCTCTGTGTTATTGTGTGTGAGTTGGGACATTTCTCTCTGTGTGTGATGTTGGACATTTCTCTCTGTGTTTATTGTGTGTGATGTGGGGACATTTCTCTCTGTGTTTATGTGTGTGATGTTGGGACATTTCTCTTGTGTGATGTGGAGACATTTCTCTCTGTGTGATGTTGGGACATTTCTCTTGTGTTTAATCTGTGTGATGTTGGGACATTTCTCTCTGTGTTTATGTGTGTGATGTTGGGACATTTCTCTTGTGTGTGATGTTGGGACATTTCAGTCTGTGTTTTTATTTTTTTTTTTTTCTGTGTGATGTTGGGACATTTCTCTGTGTTTGTGATGTTAGGACATTTCATCTCTGTGTGGTGTTGGGACATTTCTCTCTGTGTTTATGTGTGTGATGTGGGGACATTTCTCTCTGTGTGATGGTGGGGACATTTCTCTCTGTGTGATGTGGGACATTTCTCTCTGTGTGGTGTGGGGACATTTCACTCTATGTGGTGTGTGGGACATTTCTCTCTGTGTTTATGTGTGTGATGTTGGGACATTTCTCTCTGTGTGGTGTGGGGACATTTCATCTGTGGTGTGGGGACATTTCTCTGTGTAGTGTGATGTTGGACATTTCCTCTGTGTGTGTGGGGAATTTCTCTCTGTGTTTATCTGTGTGATGTGGGACATTCTCTCTCTGTGTGTGTTGGGGACATTTCTCTCTGTGTGTGTGGGGACATTTCTCTCTGTGTGTGTGGGACATTTCTCTGTGTGTGTGTGGGGACATTGCATCTTTTTAGTGTGTGGGGACATTCCTCTGTGTGTGTGGGACATTTCCTCTGTTGTGTGGGGACATTTTCTCTGTGTTTATCTGTGTGATGTGGGGACACTCTGTGTGATGTGGGGACATTCCTCTGTGTGTGATGTGGGACATTTCGCACGGGTGCTTTGCTGCATGTTGATGTGGGACATTTCTCTCTGGGGGGTGGGGGGTATTTCCTGGTGTTTTGACATTCCACTTTTTTCATTCACCGTTAGTTACATTTCTCCTTTTGTGGACATTTCTCTCTGTGTTTATTGTGGAGATGTGGGGGGATATGCACTATTGTGATGTGGGGACATTGCCTCTGTGTGATCGTGGGGCATTCTGACAGGGATGCTTTAATTCTGCTGCATGATTTTAGAATGCATGGTAGCTTTGTGTTGGCTTTTTTTTTTTGGGGGTGGGTTTTTGGTGTATTCTTTGTTGTGTGTGGTTTTGGTGGTTTTGTAATATATCTTCTTTTTTTTCATATATACTTTCAGTATTCACTCACTGAGACTTCCTTTTCGATAGGAATTAATTTAGGGTGAAAAAAAGTGTGGAGGAGGGGAGGAGATTAGGTGTACTAAATTAATATTACGTAGAGTGTTGGATCCCATATTTTGTCCTTGTGGGTTTGCTGATGGGATGGTGAGCATTGAATAGCTTTGTTTGTGTTTGTTGTATCCTTTGTGTTGGTGTGGTTTCTGCTGTTGTATTCTTTGTGTTGGTGTGGTTTTTGTTGTATTCTTTGTGTTGGTGTGGTTTCAGCTTGGTGTATTCTTTGTGTTGGTGTGGTTTTGTGTTGTTTTCTTTGTGTTGGTGTGGTTTCTGCTGGTGTATTCTTTGTGTTGGTGTGGTTTCTGTTGTATTCTTTGTGTTGGTGTGGTTTCAGTGTGTATTCTTGTGTGGCTGTTGGTTCGTTGTATTCTTGTGTTGTGTGGTTTCACTGTTGTATCTTGTGTGTGTTGTTTCAGTGAAGTAGCTTTGTTGCAGGTTTCAGTTGTATTTTTTGCGTTCAGTTGCCGTTTTCTTTGTGCGGCGTGGTTCAGTTGCCGTTTCTTTGTGTTGGTGGTTTCAGTTGTGGTGGTCTTGTTGTGTGGTTCGTGTTGGTGGTTCTTTTGGTGGGTTTCAGTTGTTGGTGTGTTCTTTGTGTGTGTGGTTTCAGTTGTATTATTGTGCGGCGTGGTTCAGTTGTGATCTTTGGTTGGCATTTCCGTGTATCTTTGTGCGATGTGGTTCCTGTGTATTCTTTGGTCGTGTTGCCCCCCCCCCCCCCCCCCCCCCCTTTTTGTGCTGGTGTGGTTTCCATTGTAGTATTCTTTGTGTTGGTTGTGGTTTCTGTTGTTTGTTGTTGTATTCTTTGTGTTGGTGTGGTTTCTGTTGTTGTATTCTTTGTGTTGGTGTGGTTACAGTTCTTGTTGTATTCTTGTGTTGATGCGGTTCCAGCTGTTGTATCCTTTGTGTTGCCGTGGTTTCAGCTGTATTCTTTGTGTTGCTATGGTTTCAGTTGCATTCTTTGTGTTGGTGTGGTTCCAGTTGTATTCTTTGTGTCTGTGTGGTTTCAGTTGTATTCTTTGTGTTGGTGTGGTTCCAGTTGTTGTATTCTTTGTGTTGGTGTGGTTTCTGTTGTTTGATGGTGGTGGTGATTCTCTGATAGTGGTGGTAGGGATGCTTGCTTTTCTCTTTGTCCTTTTATTTGTTTATGAGTATTATCTTTATTATTATTTACTGATCATTGTTTATTAGTATTATTATTTACTGATGTTATGTCATTGTTTATGAGTATTATCATTATTATTTACTGATGTTATGTCATTGTTTATGAGTATTATCATTATTTACTAATGTTATGTCATTGTTTATGAGTATTATCTTTATTATTATTTACTGATGTTACGTCATTGTTTATTAGTATTATCATTATTATTTACTGATGTTACGTCATTGTTTATGAGTATTATCATTATTTACTGATGTTATGTCACGCAGATGGTTCCCTGCTGAATATGATGCTGACCTGGGTCAACCAGGAGGAACAAAGGTCACAGGTCATAGGGTCAGAGTTGGTTGGTCGGCTGAGGTCAATCATAGGGGAACCTGGGCCAGACATCTGTGTTCTGTGCAACAGTGGTATCCTTGTTGTGTCTGTTGCTGAAAGCTGTGGGGGTTGGCAGGTACTGCATCAGCTGTGATGTCTGAGATGGAGGAGGGATGTAACAGGTAGAGCAACACATTGGTTGTAACAGGTAGAGCAATACATTGATTGTAACAGGCAGAGCAACACATTGATTGTAACAGGTAGAGCAACACATTGATTGTAACAGGTAGAGCATTACATTGGTTGTAACAGGTAGAGCAATACATTGGTTGTAACAGTTACTCTGTCACGCTGTCATTTATAGATGCATTCACAGCAAGCTGGCACAGTCTCTCCAATCAAGGAGATGTGACACAAATGTGTGATTCCCTCTCCCACATCATAGGGACATAGCTGTACACATTGTTGCTGATGCACAGATGCAGGACACTTACCAGCAAGTGAAAGAAGGTACATTTGTTTGGGAAGATGCTATGTTGTGGAAATGATGTCTCAGGGTATAGATAGAATCAAGCTGTTCTAGGAATTTTCTTTATTATTATTTTTTTTAATAACATAAAAAACATTGAACAGTCGTAAGTGTTGCAGGTGGCAGATAGGCACATAGGGTTTTACTACTGGCAACTCAATTTTTTTTTTGGGGGGGGGAGGGGGAGGAAGGTAGATATACATATGTGTGCACACTTATTTCTCTGTGCGTGTGAGTGCATGCGCACAAGAACGTGTGCATGTGCATATGGTCATGTGTGTTTTGCCTGTGCGTTTTGAATAGATTGTGTGTGTAAGAAAGAGGAGAGTGAAGTGCTTCCTTGACCTAGTGCAGCCATGGACCTGACCAACGGTACTGCAGCAATGTGTGTCAACAACCACAAGTTCGGTGAGTGCTTTGGGGGCTTTGGTTTTTTCGTTCTTCTTTTTTCTTCATCTTTTCTTGTCCGCAGCTCTGCACTTTGTAACATAGCAAGCGGGATAGCACTGCTTTTTTTTTGCTTTTTTTTCCATAAGGGCCATGTTGTCTTTTTTGTTGGGGAGGGGTGGGGGGTGAGAGGGAAAGTGAAAGGGTTCAATGTATTTGGTTTGTTGCTGGGTGGGGTTTTTTGGTGGTTTTGTTGTTGTTTTGAATGATCAATCTTTTGTCATATGAGAAAGATTTTGAAACATCGGTGTTCCCATGTATTGCTTGCAGATGTGTAGTGTGGTTGTTTGCTGAAGCTAGAGTGTGGGTACCTGACTGGCGGTGGGAAGAGAAAAGACAGTCGCACATGTACAACTCTCACCATGGGTCAGCCTTGGAACTCTAGCCAAGGAATCCAAACAACAACAACAACAACAACAACAAAAACATGGTGTAAACTTCACAGATCTGTACATGTCAACAGATGTGTAGCATAATGATGGTGTACATTGTGTAAACTTCACAGATCTGTACATGTCAGTAGATGTGTAGCATAGTGATTGTGTACACTTGACACATCTGTAATTGTCAAGAATGTCACATAGATGTGTGCTGTTGACTGGTTTATCTTATTCTTAACTGTTAGAGTAATAATGTGGGTGTGTAATGTTGACAGGTTTGTGCTGCCATACTCTAGCCGTGTGTCAGAACCTGACCCACCAGTGCTGTGTGACGTGTGGAGCCATTGCTTTGTCCGCCAAGATGCTGAGAGGTAGGCAGACTGTGGCTTAGTGTAGTGCAGGGATCACCCTTCTGTCTTACTCAGTGTAGTGCAGGGATCAACCTTCTGTCTTAGTCAGTGTAGTGCAGGGATCACCCTTCTGTCTTAGTGTAGTGCAGGGATCACCCTTCTGTCTTAGTGTAGTGCAGGGATCACCCTTCTGTCTTGGTGTAGTGCAGGGATCACCCTTCTGTCTTAGTGTAGTGCAGGGATCACCCTTCTGTCTTAGTGTAGTGCAGGGATCTCCCTTCTGTCTTAGTCAGTTAGTGTAGTGCAGGGATCACCCTTCTGTCTTAGTCAGTTAGTGTAGTGCAGGGATTACCCTTCTGTCTTAGTCAGTTAGTGAAGTGCAGGGATCACCCTTCTGTCTTAGTGTAGTGCAGGGATCACCCTTCTGTCTTAGTCAGTTAGTGAAGTGCAGGGATCAGCCTTCTGTCTTAGTCAGTCAGTGTAGTGCAGGGATCAGCCTTCTGTCTTAGTGTAGTGCAGGGATCACCCTTCTGTCTTAGTGTAGTGTAGTGCAGGGATCACCCTTCTGTCTTAGTCAGTCAGTGTAGTGCAGGGATCACCCTTCTGTCTGCACAGCTCCCTGACTCGCTGAGGAGTGGTTGTGGTTGTGGCGGTGCCCTGCTGTGTTCAGCAGTGTGTCTTGACCAGGTTGATGAAGATGGCAGAGCCGGTCCATCCCTCTGCTGGTGTGACAATGCTTGTTGGGTAAACTTGTTCGTGCCGGCCATAGCTGGCTGATCCTTCAATGAAGAGGCAATAGGCTGTTGCCTGTAGCAAGGTGTGATGTGTGTGTGTGTGTGTGTGTTCATGATAGGCTGTTGTCTGTGGCAAGATGTGATGTGTGTGTGTTCATGATAGGCTGTTGTCTGTGGCAAGATGTGATGTGTGTGTGTGTTCATGATAGGCTGTTGCCTGTGGCAAGATGTGATGTTGTGTGTGTTCATGATAGGCTGTTGCCTGTGGCAGATGTGATGTGTGTGTGTTCATGATAGGCTGTTGCCTGTGGCAAGATGTGATGTGTGTGTGTTCATGATAGGCTGTTGCCTGTGGCAAGATGGGATGTTCTCTGTGTGTTCATGATAGGCTGTTGCCTGTGGCAAGATGTGATTGTGTGGTGTGTTCATGATAGGCTGTTGCCTGTGGCAAGATGTGATGTGTGTGTGTGTTCATGATAGGCTTTTGCCTGTGCCAAGATGTGATGTGTGTGTGTTCATGATAGGCTGTTGCCTGTGGCAAGATGTGATGTGTGTGTGTTCATGATAGGCTGTTGCCTGTGGCAAGATGTGATGTGTGTGTGTTCATGATAGGCTGTTGCCTGTGGCAAGATGTGATGTGTGTGTGTTCATGATAGGCTGTTGCCTGTGGCAAGATGTGATGTTCTCTGTGTGTGTTCATGATAGGCTGTTGCCTGTGCCAAGATGTAATGTGTGTGTGTGTTCATGATAGGCTGTTGCCTGTGGCAAGATGTGATGTGTGTGTGTGTGTGTGTGTTCATGATAGGCTGTTGCCTGTGGCAAGATGTGATGTGTGTGTGTGTTTATGATAGGCTGTTGCTGTGGCAAGATGTGATGTGTGTGTGTGTGTGTTCATGATAGGCTGTTGCCTGTGGCATGATGTGATGTGTGTGTGTGTGTGTTCATGTAGGCTGTTGCCTGTGGCAAGATGTGATGTGTGTGTGTGTGTTCATGATAGGCTGTTGCCTGTGGCAAGATGTGATGTGTGTGTGTTCATGATAGCTGTTGCCTGTGGCAAGATGTGATGTGTGTGTGTGTGTTCATGATAGGCTGTTGCCTGTGGCAAGATGTGATGTGTGTGTGTGTGTTCATGATAGGCTGTTGCCTGTGGCAAGATGTGATGTGTGTGTTCATGATAGGCTGTTGCCTGTGGCAAGATGTGATGTGTGTGTGTGGTGTGTGTGTGTGTTCATGATAGGCTGTTGCCTGTGGCAAGATGTGATGTGTTGTGTGTGTGTCTCATGATAGGCTGTTGCCTGTGACAAGATGTGATGTGTGTGTGTATGTTCATGATAGGCTGTGCCTGTGGCAAGATGTGATGTGTGTGTGTGTGTTCATGATAGGCTGTTGCCTGTGGCAAGATGTGATGTGTGTGTGTGTGTGTTCATGATAGCTGTTGCCTGTGCAAGATGTGATGTGGTTGTGTGTTTATGATAGGCTGTTGCCTGTGGCAAGATGTGATGTTCTCTGTGTGTTCATGATAGGCTGTTGCCTGTGGCAAGATGTGATGCATGAAATTTGGCTTTGAGTGCCACCTGTGGTGATGGCCTGCAGAGAGCCAGTGTGACTAGGGGTCGGGCTGCAGACAGACAGGCACTGAGGAGGAAGCTGAGAAAATGATGCACACAAAGCAGGAAAAGCACAAGAAATGTGGGGAGTAAAAACCACATTCTTTTGCGCATCATTGACACTTCCGCTGCTGTGTGTGTGGTAGAGAGTTGGAGAAGGGCATGGCAAGAGGGAGAGGTCAAACCTGTGCAGAGACCTAGGCTTTGGTACACAACCAATGTAAAGAGGAGAGTTCGGTGAAGAACTCTTCAGCGCAGTGTCCCCAAAACCCCATGCAAAGTTAAGGGGAAAACCCCATGCAAAGTTAAGGGGAAAACCCTGTAGAAATCACACATGTAAAACAACAGGAACATGGACCAACCAAGCCCAAGATGTCAGTGGGTTGTTGTTTTTTTAAGGAAGAATTTTTCATAGGTGTTGGTCTTTCTCCTGTGTGCGGTCAGGTGTGCAAATAAACAGTGCTTATTTGTGACAGAAAACGTTGTTTTAGTTCTTTAGTAGATCTGAGTGCACCAGTGGTAGGCTTATTTTTTAATTTTATTTTTATTTTATACCACTTTAAGTCACGAGATTCTCTGCGTGAAATCGGCTGCTCCCCGGGAAGCGCTGTCGCCACAAGAGCGACGCCACCCTTTTTTTTTTCTTTTTTTTCTTTGGTCTGCACTGTATTTTTCCCTATCGAGTGGCTTTTTCTAAGAATTTGCAGGAATACTCCCTGTTGCCGTGGTCTTTTATGTGCGCTGAAAATTTTGTTGTACACATGACCTGTTCTTTCGCTACATCCGAAAAGCTAGCGCCCAGACCCCCCATGGTCTATGGATGGGATAAATTTCGGGCCAAAGGGTAAAGCCAACACCCGACCCGAACTTTTCGCATTCTGACAGCGCGTACTCTAGACACGATCCACCTGGCTGGGTAGCAGCTGTTGTTACCCACATGAAGGTAGCCGCTTTTTTGCTTCGGGATGTTTGCTGGTTTGTGTTGCCTGTATTTCTGTAACCCCCAAATGCTGACAGAATTAAGGATCTTTGACGTGCATACTCCTTGTCTTCTGCATGTGTATATACACGAAAGGAATTAATTAAGTGACAACTGGCAGGTTCGTACTCTGAAGTGACTGGAATGTACAACACCACTCATTAATTCAAGGACTGGAGAGAAAATATTCATGGGACCCAATTACAGGTGGTCGTAAGCGCGCACTCACCCAGAGAACTATTTCTGCATTTAGAAGGCGAGAAGAAGAAAGAGAATGGAGAAGCAGTGTGACCCACATGATGTTACATTGACTCGTGAGGTGTGCTGGTGGTTTCAGTGTTCTCTGGGTGGAGGAGAAATGCCTCAGGTACTGTTAATGTGAGTGTGTGGTGGTTTCGTGTACCTGGTGAGGAGAACGCAACAGGTACCTGTTAATGTAGGTGATGGTCGGTTTCAGTGTACCCTGAAGTTGATGGAGAACTGCACAAGTGTACCCTGTGCAGTCCTTTCCTACAGGCACTCCTGCGTCCGATTCTGAGCTGACCTCTGCTCTGGTGTGAGTGAGTCTGTGAGTGGTTGTCTGTGTGTGTGTCTGATGTGTGGTTTGTGTGTGTGAGGTGTGAGTGTGTGTGTGTGTCTGTGTCTGTGTGTGTGTTGTGGTGGTTTCTGTGTGTGCCGCGGCGTGCGTGGTTGCATGAGTGCGAGTAGGTTTTGTGTGTGAGAGAGAGAGAGAGATGTTTGTGAGTGTTGGTGGGAACATACACTGCCAGTGTGCTGATGTTGATAGTAAAAAGGGATAGGTTTCATATGTATGATGGAGGAATTGTTTGTGTTGAGAGTAGTGGAAATATATTGTGATTGCAAGACCTTGTTCGTGTGTTGTTTGTTCTGCACAGTCCTCTGATACACACCCTCACAGGGGACGGGACATACAAAAAAATGAATAATTTTGATGAACACTTGCAGCAATACACAACCCCACACAGATACACTTAGTTGTAAATTTATTCATATGTACAATACACACAATACACCCATTCTGACACACACACAGAGTTGTAAATGTATGCACATGCACAATCCACACAATACACCCTTGCACACACACACACACACACATGCACGCACACACACACACAGAGACCCACACACACACAAACACACACACATGCACACACACACACACTGAAATTAATTTGTTGGTACATTTTTTAATTCTGAGGGGTTCGAATGTTACTTTCTGCTGGATTCCATCTCATTGTGGTATTCATTTTAATGAAATGGTTGACAAAGCTGCCAAAAAGGCAGCAAAACATGATAGCTATTCAACTGTTTAGATATTCCTCTTTCTCTTCATGAAGGTTATGCTTTGCTTCAAAATGTTTGCTGGAAACATGTGAAAAAGAAACAGGAAGAGGCTGGTTATCCCAGCATACTTGTTCAGTTCTGGATATTGAGAACATTCTTTGCACTCAGTACGGTTTTCGAAAATCCTGTACTAGAAAAATTGTTTCTCTAATCACAGATTGAAATTAAATGCCTTTCGAGCAAAATTTGCCAAAAATGTACAATGTATATTGCGTGACAAATTTTCTAATGTTCATGTTCTGTATCAATGTCAAGGTTTAAAAACGTTTTTACCATCATTTCAAGATAAGTCTCTGCAGGAAGTTTTAACCAATCCAGAGTTATTATGTGAGATAGCCTTGTCTCTGTTGCAATCCCCAGTATCTCTTTTTTGTAAAGTATGGTCGTGGGAATCTACATTTTGCTTGTTTCACAGCTGCCGTTACAAGTAGTTCAAAATTGTTTGTTTTCAAACATTAGAGTATTTTCAATTGTTGTGGGTTTTGTAATTTTGTAGTTCTATGCCATGTTTTTTGCAACATACTATTTATACAGATTGGAATATCTTTTAATGTGCATTTCATACCAACACGTATCTATTCTACTTAAAGCCCTTATCTCATTATGTCCCCCCCCCCATCCCCCCTGCCTCCATCGTCTAATATCACTTAAGTGAACAGACGTAAAATTGAAGACACACACACACACACACACACACACACAGACACACACTCACACACACATACAGACACACACAAACACACACACACACACACACACACAGTTGTAACTTGATACACATGCACAATTCACACAGCGTATCCCACACAGTGACACACAGAGAGAGTTGTAAATGTATGTGTAGAATATACATGCATCGTATCATTCCCATCATGCATTGTCTCCCTGACTGAATATCGCTGTAAGGCTGGAGACAGCCACAGGACAGAGAGAGAGGAAGAGGAGGAGGAGGGAACAGAGGAGAGGAGAGGAGAGATGAGACAGCAGAGGTGGGAGATCACACCCTAGCATTCTCATGCACATGGAGATTAGCACATCCAAGTGAAACATGAGTATGGCCAAGAAAAAATAAAAGAAGTCAGAAAAATAACAAAGTATACACACACACATGCACACGCATGTACT
The DNA here is from genome assembly GCA_028751875.1 of Rapana venosa. Lineage (NCBI taxonomy): Eukaryota > Metazoa > Mollusca > Gastropoda > Neogastropoda > Muricidae > Rapana > Rapana venosa. Next base: position 75,771,236 of record CM054139.1, read on the forward strand.
CATGCGCACACACACACACCTACCTTCAATGCAGTATTATTTGCACAAAGTGCATCTGATGTGATCTGCTGTCACCTCGCATAGAACCAGACATCATCAGTTGCCCTGCCCAACTTTTCAGTGCCCCCCCCCCCCCCCCTACACACACAACCACCCCACACACCACCCCCCGATACCATATTAAATTTGAACTGTATGTGGAGCAGGGAGGATATCCGTATCAACTTTTTAAAGAAAAATATGTACCCAAAATCATAGCATACAGAAGTGAATAAAAGTCACAAAAAGTTGAAAAGTACTTCAGAACATGAGTTTATTTCCTTCCAGTGGGATGCTCCCTTCTTGCCTGTGTTCGGTTCAACTTCAGTTTGGCATGTCGCTGTGGGGTGGGGAGAGGGGTAATGGATGGGGAGAGGGGTAATGGATGGGGAGAGGGTAATGGATGGGAAGAGGGGTGGGGAGAGGGGTAATGGATGGGGAGAGGGGTAATGGATGGGGAGAGGGGTAATGGGTGGGGAGAGGGGTAATGGATGGGGAGAGGGGTGGGAGAGAGGGTAATGATGGGGAGAGGGGTAAGGTGGGGAGAGGGGTAATTTGGGGGAGGGGTGGGGAGAGGGGTAAAAGGATGGGGAGAGGGGGTGGGGAGAGGGTAAAGGATGTGACCAGGGAGCAGGAAGGCTGGGAAGCTTGGCGTCAGAGTCAAGTCAGAGTCAAATTTTATTTCCCCGATGGTACATTGAATCAGGGCCTGTGCAAAGTTA
>CM054139.1:75772496-75777496 GCA_028751875.1 Rapana venosa
AGCCCTCTGTACCAAACAAGCCCCATACTCTGTACCAAACAAGCCCAACACTATGTACCAAACAAGCCCCATACTCTGTACCAAACAAGCCCAACACCCTGTACCAAAGAAGCCCAACACTCTGTACCAAACAAGCCCAACACTCTGTACCAAAGAAGCTCAGCTGCAGAGTGAAGCGAAGTGAGGTGGTCACTTTGGAGTGGTGACCTTCACCCCGACACTCGCAACCTTCTCAAGGACTTCTCCAGTTCGTGACCCAGTAAAAACCAAACTTTTTTCATGAACCAGATGAAGAGTATATATATATATATATATATATATATATATATATATATATATATATATATATATATATATATATATATATATATATATATATATATAATATCTACATGGCACTCTACTCAGTATGGTCACCCAATTTGAAAGGTAATCTTTCTCCATAGGAATGCCAGGGACCTGTCAGCATAAATCCCATTTGGACCTGAAACTTTTCCCCCGTCCATTAGACCATGAGTGGTGGTCTGGGTGCTAGTCTTTCGGATGAGACGATAAACCGAGATCCCGTGTGTTACACATAATTATTTAGCGCACGCAAAAAAGAGCCCACGGAAACAAGCGAGTTGTCCCTGGCAACATTCTGTAAAGAAAAAAGCCACTCTGATAGGGAAACAAATACAGTTGCTGACAGGAAAAAGTATTTTTTAAAAATTGGTGGCACTGCTCCTGTGGCGAGGCACTCTCCCCAGGGAGAGCAGCCCGAATTTCATGCAGAGAAATCTGCAGTGACATAAAGTGGTATAAATAAAAATAAACAGATAGCATCCCTACTTTCTGGAAGTACTAGGAATTCCCTCTTTTCTATCTATTTTTTTGTTTCTGCCTTGTTCCTTTTCTTCCTGTAACCCCATTCTTCTCTATTTTTTGCCTGCTTGGTCCATTCTCCTGCCGTTTTTTCCAGCAAGATCTAAAAATTCATTATCTCTCATGTTAAAGTCGATGCCCTGGGCCTGACTTGTCAGGCGCTCAACGGCAGCCCAGCGCATTTTCCGCTCTTATGGTATACAACAATAGTTGCTATATGAATGTTCAAAGAAGAAGAAGAATAGTAATGAGGTTTTCATCGATAATCAAACAGTGGAAAATGGAATGATACAGAAATTTGCACTAGTTCTAGATCTACTTAGCAAACTTTAACTGATAGATTTGATGTAAACTGAATAGATGGTAAAATAAACACGCAGATAAATGAAATGCGGAAGTAACATAATGAAAAAACCAGTTTTCCGAAAATATGCAGGGTAATGAATGCATAGGCTAACAACACGTGCAAGTAAATGTCGTTGTTGATGTTGTGCGTTCCCCAGCTTAACACTCTCAAGGTCCCCAGAATGTGCACACTGACTCATCCTACCAGGGAATCACTGTGAGATTGAAATTGCACACTGGATGAGAAATTTGTGTGCAAGCAAATAAGCAGAACATTAATCAAATGCATAGTAAGATGAAATGAACAGGCAAATGAATGCGCAAGATGATAAAATCTTTAAGTAAGGAGAGTGTAGATACATAAACATTCAGCCTGATGTGTTCTGCAGGAGAGTAAAGTGCACAGGATATATACAAAATATTTAGAACGAATGAAATGCAGTGGTGAATGAAATGGGCAGGTAAATAAATGCCATTCCTCTGAAAGAGACTATCAACAGTGCTTGTGTGTGCAAACACATTGTCCCAGCCAGCAATGCATTTCATGGCTGGAAGGTTGTTGTGTATTAGGCTAACACAAGGAGCCCACCCTCCTATTGGTTGTTTCAATCCTTTAAAAAAAAAGAAAGAATGCTTGATGAGGCAAACACTGATGATATACTGTTAGTTTCGTCATTAAAAAAATGTGGTCATTGCCTTTGGTGTTCTTGCCTTTGTGGATGTGTAGCAATATTCTGACTACTAGCCTATCCTGTTCATGTTTTACCAGCTATGGCGCTGTCGTTCTAGGGAGTTCGTGTGGTTTCTTGAATATTCTGGTGTATTTAAAATCAATATTTAACAGTAGCTAGGAAAAACCCTTATTCATTTATTTATGTATTCTTTTATATCGAGGATAATGGAATAAGCACTTATGTGCTTTTCTACATCCAGTCCCTGTTTGTATGCGGTTTGTATTCTGTCATCTGTTCCTATAGGCACACAATGGCCTACTCTTACGAAAAGCGGAACAGGATGTAACACGTGCGCAAAAATGTTAAAAGCTGGGAATAGGATACTGATTGTTGTAGCAATAGAGGAGAAGGAATGAAGATCATGAATAAACAAGTGATTTAAAAAATCTAGCTTATGATGGGACACTGTCATCATTAGTTATGATTTTAAAAAATCACATGGGTTTTGTTGACAGAATTCTCAAGTTGGAGTTTGTATGTTCCTTGTGAAACCACTGAGTAGAAACTTGACTGAGAAAAGTTTTCAAAGATAATTCAAATTTCTTTAGAGATATTTCTGCGGACTTAAAGAATGACTTGTGCTATATCTGAATGGGATTTACCTCACACAAACCAAGTGTTTGACAGTTCAGTTGCCCTTCACACACACAGCATGAGGGATTTCAAACAAAAGAAGCTGTGGGTCGAGAACAACATCACAAGCATACGTAATATTGTTTGTACACGTCAACAATTCATTCCTTTTCGGCGATTGTAGAACAGGAGACTAATTATAGTTACATAAAAAATTCAGAGTGTTGCTGCAATGAAACTGCAGGGAGTTAATGGATGGAGGGAAACAGCGCAAAAATGCAATTACAAATGAATCAAATTAGGAATATTATTTCCATACAATGCACGCTTGTTTTCATCTAGGCTTGTCCCAAGGGGTATGCTCACATGCACTATTATAAATGCATACATCTGCAAAAGCTAAATTTAGATGCGCACTTTTATGTGTGCACACACCGCACCCACTAGAACACACACACACACACACACACACACACACTGACCTTGACCCAGCTCATCATAGCATTGTGCAGAATAACACAATATAGCACAGTACAACAAACAAAATAGATAACGCCCCATCAAGTCAGACGGAAATCATTTCCTGATGATGTATAGAGACATTGTGTCTATTATTGCAAATCAGCCGACGGTATATAAAATAAAGTCATTTATAACAGATCATATGATATAAGTTGTGTGTCATTGTGAAGGAAGGTAAACATGCTTTTTCACGTAATATCAGATTTTTAAGGAGTTGAAAGCATTGCTAGTTTTACACATACGGACTTCTATATCAAAGCAGCATTTAAAATCGCCAACAACAAAAAATGCAGAGATTTTTGCCTCGGATCATTTCCTAAAACACAAGATCTGAAATGGGTTATCTTTGATGGAAAATATTGGAACAGCTTTCAAATAATGTTTAATGGCCTGCATGTTTTAATTGCCCATCACGGGATAATTCAAGTGTTTTTACTTGACTTGACGCAGTATAAATTATCTTACTGAATAAAATATACAAATCACACTCTGAGTAAGCACAATAAGAAAATACGTAATGGTACATGAAATTGGTTTGGGGATGCTTTCTTTGATGAAGTAAAAAGATGACATTTTTGTTATGATTTGTTTAATGGAAGTTAACTTGTTTATTCAAGTCGTGTGTGTGTGTGTGTGTGTGTGTGTGTGTGTGTGTGTGTGTGTGTTGTGTGTGTGGTGTGTGTGTGGTGTGTGTGTGTGTTTACGCACGTGCGTGTATGTTTCTGCTTGTACGTTTGTAGCTAATATTTGCAACTCCCCCTCCTTCCACACCCTATCACACTGTCACAAATCTTCCAAGCATAATGATCAAACCAATATAAATGGGCGAGGTTTTTAAAAAAATATGTTCTGTACATTGCTTATACATTTGATTAATTTTCAAATTGTCAGTCGTGTACACTATCCCCAGTTTCCAATGCATTGCAGTCACTGACTTTTTTTGTCTGGTTGCAACTATCATAAACTTAGATGTATTGGAATGTAGGGTCGTTTGATTATATTGTATCATGCTATTTTGTTTTATAATATTTGTTAAGCATTACAAACTGATTCTACGTCTTTGCATGTATCATTTATAGTGATTTTGTATCAAATAAAAGTTCACATGACTAACAGCCACACAGTTTGTTGATATTACAAAAACAATTGGACCTAATATCGTTCCTTGAGAGACACCACGGGCATTAAAGAGGATGCTGAGTCTTCCAAGGTATCTTACCTTCTATTGGTAAAGAAAGAGGCGGCAGGTTTAAGTGACTTCAAACCTATGCCTCACAAGGTAAATTACTTTTCCCCCTCCTGTTTCATATCAGAAGTCCCCCACCTTCTCTAACCCATGTCCTATCATCCTGCTTAAGTATATGGCCTGTGTGTGTGTGTGTGTTGTGTTGTGTGTTTTTGTGGTGTGTGTGTGTGTGTGTGTGTGTGTGTGTGTGTGTTTGTGTGTGCTTTTGGAAAACATTTGACTATTGACACTTCATTACATAGATTTGGCCTGCGCGTACATTTTTGCAATTCTGTTTGTTTAAAACTAATGATTATTTACATTATTCATACTGTGTAAGATAGGTTAAATGCATGACTTGATTTGTCTTTGAAAAGATATAGCGCTATAAAATTCGATTAAAATTATTATTAATTATTATTATTATCTAAAAAGATGTTTATCAACGGCATCAAAGCTTTGACAAATCTACAAAAACCCCATTCTTTTAAAGTTTCAATTGCTTTTTTCTAAAATGTCCCGAAACATTATAAAACTTTCTGAAAGCGGGTGTAACGTGTTTTTTATTTTTCCTAAAATCCATTTTGAATTCACGTAGAACAATTTGTTTTAAGTAAAATACGATAAATGACTGTGTTTGAATGCTTTCTCAGTGGCGAAAAAAAGCAGTAGATGACAAACTTTGTGGCGGGAAAGTCTTTGACTTTTACTAAAATTTATTAGTAATTCTACTATCT
>CM054139.1:75779996-75787927 GCA_028751875.1 Rapana venosa
TGTGTGGGGGGGGGGGGTCAGGGAGGGGATATGTGCAGGTTTGTGTTTGCATTACACTACACGGTATGATTTCATTACAATGTGGTTGTATTGTTTAATGAGTGGGTTATACTGCGAGAACTTTGCCACGCCCACATCTGCAGAGGGTAGTATTCTAACATGTCATGTACCCTAATTTTTTTTCTCCCCTTGAATCAAATATCTTGAAAATGTTCAGGGTGACCTGTAGGGTGTTAAGCTACGGAATACCTACCACTACCACCACCACTACCACCACCACCACCAACAACGATGACAACCACAATAAAACCCCAGCTTGTTTTGGTCACTATGTACAAATGTTAAAGAATTTTGTTTTAAAAGCTTGCTATGGTTTGATATCTTATCTTCTCTGCTTTTCAACAGAACATAGGAATTCAACAAAAACAAAATCAAAACAATTCGGCCTCTATATCTGTGTGACTGGCTCTACTCAAAACGAAAGAAGTCTCTACATTCCAAAGATGATATATGGCTTTGTGGATGTCTGCTTCAAGCATTACTTTTATGCAGATGTGGCCACTACAGCTCCCAATATAGAATGATGGAATGAGGTTGAGGATTGCCTTCATAGCCTCCAGGCAAAAGCAACACCCCTGGAGTTCAACAGCAATCCCTAAAGCTGCTCATTTTACTGGCTGTATTTTTCTGGCTTCCGTCCAATGCTGTGGCCACCTAAGTCTGATTTGTGAGAAAAATGTGGGTTTTTTTAATCATTATATTCTGAACACATATTTTTAAATAAACGAGTCAAGAAGGAGCGTGTTGGAAGTAATGACAAATCAGGATGAAAAATGTAATGCCCTTCTCCTTCCTCCTCCCTGCCCCTCCCATCCTATTTCCAAGTTTCTTCTTTCACTTGCTGTGATTATACGAAATACGAACTTTTATTTAAAAAGGGTAATAGATTAAGTACAATGACTTTTTTCATCCAGCCCTCAAAAAGGGAAAAAAGTATAAACACCAAAGCAAAGCAATATGTTTGAAAGAAAAAAAATATATATGGAAAGCAAAACAGTAAAGGAAACGACAAAAGAAAAAATACACCAAGAATACACAAATACATCAAAACAAGAAGGTAGTAATGCCTAAAGGGTGTGGGTTTAATTTTTTTTTTAATAAGTAATGATAGATTTATTTGTTCGTACATCAACCCTCGTGGATATATTTTGTAAGTAGTTTAGAAGTCATAGATTGATTTATTTACAAATCAACTGCCTTCCTCACTGTCTTAAATTTCAATACACTAAGGTCGGGCATGATAGTTAAACTTCTTGTCTCATGTTGGCGATGACGACTCCAAGTTTGTTTGAGCCTCCAGATGCAAAATTATTATCTATCTATTTATCTATATCTATCTATCTATCTATCTATCTATCTATCTATCTATCTATCTATCTATCTATCTATATGTCTATCTATGTATCTACCTATGTATCTATCTATCTATTTATCTATTTGTCTATCTATCTATCTGTGTTCCTTGTTTCATTGCTAACTCTATGTCGTTTGTTTCATCTCTCCATCCTAAGAGTTTTTCTCTCTTATTTGCTACTTCTCAAGTTCTCTCTCTGTCTCTCTCTCTCTCTGTCTCTGTCTCTCTCTCTCTCTATCCCAACACACACAGTCCCTCTCTTTACCACCCTTACCCCTGTCTGTTCATTCATTCAGAAGCGTTCCCATGTGGCTCCTCTAACTTTCTCCACCCAAACCCCATTCAGATAGGTCATGCCACATCCTCAGGGTCAGAAATCCACAGGGAGGCCATCAACGTCAGGCTAGCGTGGGGCCACCAGCCATAGGGTCCCTGCACTACTGCTGAGTCACTTTGGCGGTGTTCAGTGGTGCCTGTTCTGAGCTAACATACGCAGGACACTACCACCTACTAAGCCCCCTACTAACGACAGTATTAGCTCAGTCCCAGAGCCAGATTGAGAGAGTCACCCAAGCGAGGTGGGCCCACGGCCCAGTGCTGAATCAGCCCCTTCCTTTACCAAGTCCGGTCCCGTTCCTGCTATAATCCCGCACCAGCTTGGATGGAATGGATAGCAGCTGAGAGCAGCTGAAAGTGGGGGAAACTGACAGCTGTGTCCAGCAACCCTCCCCTGTGAACTTCCAACTCCAAAGGCTTTGACACAAACTCACCACAGGTACTGAAGTGTAGACATGTACGGGAAACCAAATTTGAGGTCACCATGAGACCAGAGCAACTTAGGCCACCGAATCAGACATTTATTTTTTGGCATGATGATTAATGACAATGAGGATGACGTAATGATGCTGCTGTGGAGGTGCATATGCTTTGAGACTAATTGACAGGGCTGTACTCTATGCTTCCTGTCATAATGTATCCCAGTGTCAACCAGGCTGAGAGATACTATTGTTTATGGGCCGACCACAGAGGCCGTACCAGGGCTGTCTTCTCGTCAACTTTTAAATCGCAGATAAAAATTGGGCATTTATACATACATACAGATATGGACACCTGCAGTGTTGGTCAGGTAATTTGAGAAACACTCTCGAACTCGCATCTGTTAAGTAGATGAAGCTCAACTGTGTGGTCCCAGTCTTCCCACTGAGCCCACAGCACACTCACTCTGGGTAGAAGCAAGCTGGAGTCAAAAATAAAATCTATAACTCTTATGGGATTTGAACTCTTTGACTTTCCAGTTCTTAACCCAAGGTGCTAACCACTGCGCCAAGGCGGCATGTAATAACATGCATGGTGCAATAACCTACAAAAGCGTCAAACAACAACAGGGCAGCATAGCTATCTGTTTGACAACATGACACTCTGATGCAAGTACAAAGCCATTAACAGGTCATCCCACGTCCTTCAGGAGAAGACAACCCACACAGGGGGAGACCAGAAGCTGCATCCTGTCACCAGCATTGGGCCACTGACACCTCTGTGTGGCCAGCGAGCCTGGCAGCAAATGGCGTCAGCCTCAAAAGGGAAATTCCCAAATGGAGTCATACAGGAGGGTTACATTTCCGCTTCCTGTTAGTGATGTGTGTGGGGGGGCTATATATGGGCATGTTCAGGCCACAGTGATGGGAAGTGTGTGTGGTGTGGTGTGTGTGTGTGTGCGTGTGTTTGAGAGAGAGAGACAGACAGACAGACAGACAGACAAATGCAGACAGACAGAACAGACAGACAAATGCAGACAGACAGACAGACAGACAGATGCAGACAGACAGATGCAGACAGACAGACAGTCAAACACAGACTGACATAGAAAGATGGACAGACTCGGAGGGATAGGCAGACACAGAAAGATACAGAAATACAGACAGACGGACATACACAGAGAGACTGACACAGAAAACAGACACAGACAACCAGGAATAGACAGCCAGAGATACAAATTCAAATTCAAACACTTTATTACCTCAGAGAAATTCCGTAGGTTCACGAGCTATACTTAAAACAACAAACACGTAAACATAATATAAAACACACACACACACACACAATATCCCAACAGCAGGATGCACCCCTTATAAGATAAAGAAACTGGAGCTCTTTGACACTCAGACCACAGACAGACAGACAGAAAAAGAAAATGGAGCTACAGAAATACACAGACTTGCCAATGCCCAAAAAGCCTTGTGGGTTATTCCTGTAAGCTACAGTCAAGGCATACTGTGAACAGTTGTTGCTTTGTAAAATGTTAACATTCAGACATGACAAGCTCCATGACAAGAGTTTGTGTCAACCTGCCCTGTCCTTTTAAGGAGACAAAAAATATCATCTGAAGTGGCATTAGACTTGCCTGTGTGGCGAGGCATTTGAAAAGAGTCATACAGGCAAACTTCTCATTCAGTGTGTGTGTTGCTTTAAATAGTTCTATTCAGAAATGAGTATAAACATTGAAAACAAACAGCATTTTGGAATCATAGCAACAGCAAGCTTGTAGCTTATGGTGTGCTCAATTAAACAATGAAGATTAACATGAACATAACGGCTGCTGAGCTGCAAAATGTAAACCAGCAACAACAAACATTTTCATCAATTGCAATCGTTGCTAATGTAAGAAAAAAGGAAAACAACACAAAGAAACATATCAATTTGTAGAATCTTCTTCAAGTGTCCGGTCTGGTCCTGCAGACATCGACGATCATGGCTCTCCATTCTTCCCTGTTCTCGGTCCCTCTCATGAGCTCATTGTTAGTGCCCTCTTTATTCGTTGCGAATTTGTTTAAGCTGTCTGTGAATTTTGTGCGTTGTCTTCCTCTGCTCTTGTTTCCACAGATTTTGCCACTCCATAACCCTTCTCTAGTCCGTCCAGCCCCTGATTATATACCGAAAAATTTGAGCTGTCTTTCTCTGATGGTGTTGAGAAGGGATCTCTTGTACCCACCATTCCAAATTTCTTCGCATTAGTTTTTTCTTTTTGTCCATGAGATTTCATTGATTCTCCGGATAACCACATTTCCACTGCTTCTAGTCGCTGTTCTGTGTCCTTGGCTAGGTCCAGCACCAACCGTACAGAAGAATGGACCATACGTAGGGTCTCAAAACATGATCTTTGTCTTGAGCTTTTCTTACTGTTGGTAAAAATGCATTCATGTTGTTAAAAAGTTGCCTTAGATTGACCGATTTTCTTCTTGATTTCTGTTGTCACACTTGCCGCCGGGGTGATAGTACAACCAAGGTATTTAAAGGTGTTTACTGTCTGATTCTCTCTCCTTTACAGGCTATGTTGCATTGTGGTATAACAGCTTTTTTCGAGATCACCATGCATTCTGTCTTCTTTGCATTGACTGTAATCCTTTTTTTTCGCTTTCGTCTGTTACTGTTGTTAAAATCTTTTGCAGTTTTTCTTCAGAGTCGGCGATAAGGACTGTGTCACTGCATATCTCAGTTGTTGATGTTGTGGCCACCTACACTAATTCCCTCTGATTCTCAATATTTCGTAGATTATTTCACTATATACATTAAATAAATCAGGCGAGAAACACGCACCCTGCCTCACACCCCCGCAGATTGGTCTATAATTGACTGATGTTATTGTCGACTCTAATGGGTGCCTCCTGTCCCAATAATATGTTTCTGAGGACTCGAAGATCTTTCCCGTCGATGTATAGCCCTGCCAGAATATCAAACAAGTTGGAGTGTCGTAACTTTGTCGAACGCTTTTGAGTAGCAATGGAAGCAAAAGGTACAGGTCTTTTTTGGACCTCGATGGATCTTTCCATGAAGTTTTTCAATGCGAAGATTTCATTTCTGGTGCCTTTGTCTGCCATGAATCCAAATTGGGGTTTCTGATATTTCTGGATAATTTTATTTTTCATTCTCTTCATGAGTATTCGTAAAAGAAACTTTGGTGAGGTGACTCATCAGGCTGATTGTACGATGTTTGGGCACATTCAGCGTACCCATTTCTTAGGATCGCAATGTAGATGGACTTCTTCATATCTGTTCGGAAAACTCTCCTTTTTCATATATATTGTTTAGTATTTTTTTTGACCGCCTTAATTCCCCTTCATCAGGGCTGTTATCAATTCAGATGGGGTAAACATCAGGTCCTGGGGGCCTTACCACTTTTCATCTTGCTGAGTGCATGTCTCACTTCTCTTCCATGATTATGTGGGCCCTCTTCGTTGCTAATATGAGGGGGTGGACCTCTGTCGTCGTGGTATAACTCTTCGATGTATTCTACCACCTGTTAAAAAATTTTTTTTTCCTTAGTATATCTCCTCCTTTCGACTTTATACAACCTTTTTTGCATATGATTTTCTTCCCTGTCAAAATCTTTTATTTTTTCATTTCATAAGTTTTCCATCAAAATTTGCATTCATTTCAATTTCCTTGCACTGCATATTGATCCATTCTCCTTGGGTTCATTACACTTTTTCTTAAAACCGTTTGTCGAGTTCTTTATACTTCTTTTCATCTAACCCTTTTGCCTTTCTCCTGTTTTTTCCTTAGTTTAAAATCTCGAGCCATCCACTTCTTATGTTCCTTTTTTATTTATTAAACCCGGTAATATTCTTTTGCTGCCTCGCTGATGCTATCTTTCATCATCTGCCATTTTTCCTCGTAGTGGTTGAGTGATCTAGGCCTCGAATTTGTTTCCAACTTTGGGATCTTGTATTTTCTTGATTTCCCTTCGTCAGTTGCACATGTTCATTTGCAGGTTTGGTGTCTTTTGCTTTTGACAAATTTTTTCATTTTATTTTCATTGTCCCAATACTGGACATGATCACTTCAACCCGTCTGCCTGCATGGACTTACAAATTTATAGATTACGGAAGCGTCTTGAATCAGGATGTAATCTATTTGATTCCTGTTTCTGTCGCCAGGCTTTCCAGTCCAGCATCTTCTTGGATGGTTTTCAAAACCCTGTGTTCATTTAAAAGCCATTTTTCCTTGCACAAATTTCCCTGACCGCTCCCCTCTTTCATTTTCCTCCATCAAATGGGCCAACTGTGGTTCATCTTTTCCCTTTTCCCACCTTTGAATTTGAGGGCACCCATTTTTTACTGAATCTTGAGACCTTCAGTTGCTTCATTCCTTTTCGATATTTTCAAAAACTCCTCATTTCTGCGTCATCTTAAACACTGTTGGTCATATACTTTACTTTTCTATTCCAATTCGAAAGGTGTGCCCTTAATTTTACTATCAGACTCTGTCATTTACAGTCCAAAACTTTTATGGTCTTGAGGGTTTCCCTTTATCTAGAATCATGCCAACTCCTTTCTGGTGTTGACTCCTCCTATAAAGAATGGTTAGTTGTCGATGTATCAGCCTCCCTTTCCATCCATTTCTGAAAGTCCTTAGTATATTGGGCTTCCTTCATTTCGGAGATTTCCAATTTCCTTTGTAGCATAGTCCGTTCTTCCTGTCCCATCTGAAGTTTCTGATCGGACAGTCGCTGGATACGCGAGGTTACCTTGTCCATAACCACCTACCGACGAGGAATTCAGAAAAATGGAAGCCCCCTTCACCTGTTATCTGATTCTTTCTTTCTGATTACCCTGACATTCTTTTGCAGAAGTATACTATATAGAGGCTCAAATTTCTTTCTATAACTGCTTTGTACTGAGGGATTGTCTTTCCAATGTACCATATAGATCATCTGCCTAACACTTGAAGTGCACCAGTTCCAAAACTATTCGGCTGCTCAAAACAATCCTGTCACCTGCCTTCCATGACTTCACAACCCTGATTGGGAGCTAAGTGGGTACCCGATCTTGCCCAAATCCCCACGCTAGCGGGAGGAAAGGAGCCTATTTTCCTGTTGGTGAATAATTTCACCCCGCCCCCCAATTTGTAAATAAACACCATTAAAAACAAAAAAAAAATAGTTGAATAGGAAAACTAGAGAGAGAGAGAGAACTCGAACTCGAACTCGACTTTTTTTTGAAGTAAATGTATAAGCTCAGGCTTTTTAACACCAGCTCTCAAAAAAAAACCAAAAAAAAACCACCCCAACAACATATCCAAAACCACCAAAAAACAAAACAAAACCCAAACAAACAAAAACACCAAAACACCCCCCCCCCCCCAATCCCCAAACAAACCCACAAACAATCATTATCAACATTTTAAAGACACCAAAATGAATTCAAAATTGATTATTTAATCAAACACTATAAATGAAAACTAATACAAGACGATGAAGTCATACAAGGGAGACATGGAGAAGGAAAGAAAACAACAAACAAACAACCAAACACAGACAAACAATATTTAAAAAAAAAAAAAAAAAAAAAAACCCACCCCACACACAACCCCCGACTCAAAACCACATTACAGAGAGAGACAGAAAAACAAAGAACAGGGAGCAGACACAACAACAGCGCAAAAACAGCAAGGATATAGAATAGGGGGGGGGACCAAAACAAACAAAATAAAACAACAGAAAGAAAAAAACAAAACAAAA
>CM054139.1:75788427-75815927 GCA_028751875.1 Rapana venosa
TCTGGGAGAGTTATGCATGAGGGAAATGCCCACTAGGCTGAAATGACGTCAGGCGGGCTGCGGCGGGTATAAATATATGCGGGTGAGCGGGCAGCGGCGGGCTACGGCAGGTAAAAATGGGAAAGGGTTAAAGTATCATCCATAGGACTTTAAGAGGAGTGGAGCCAGTATTGATATTACTCCAGCCTCGGTTGTGGCTCGAACTCAGGCCATCAGATCACGAGCGCAATGCTCTCACTACTAGGCTATCCTGCAGACAGCTACCCATTTGTGAAAAAAGCAGAAGATCAGCACAACTGATGAACAGAAGCCAGCAGGAAATGGTGGATGATTTTACACTGATCATTCAATGGCAGGATGCATACATGGCTGTTTTTCAAAGGTAGGGAATGCCACTTGCATAATGCACAGCTTACAGTCTGCCATTTACAGTAATAATAATAATAATGTATGGAATTTATATAGCGCTGAATCTTGTAAAGTAAACAAATCAAAGCGCTTGCATTCAACAATATCATACGCATCAACATCCATAATATCAAATAAACAAATATCAATTTATATACACAACCACCTTAGGGGGTGGAGGTGAAGGAGCTATTGCAAGTAGAACAGAATACGGAAGATTCAAGTAAGTATAATGCATTTGAGGCTGTGTTGAGAATCAAAGGCTTTGGCGAGTGGAAGAGGGAGCTCTTACAAGTAGGGACCGAAACAGAGAAATCCAGTACGGCCTAAAGTACATGTTTGACAAGGACTAATGATTGTCTCCCAGAAGCAACAAAGAACGGCTTTGGCAAATGAACTGGAAGAGGGAAGGGTGTAGGGGGGAATCAGATTTCAGATCAATTCACACTTGGACCCTACATCCACATGGAGACAACATCCTGAAGGCACACATACCTGAGCAATGCTACCCACCTGCTAATGCTCCAACTGAGCAATCTCCCGACCTGAGGAATGTCCCCACCTGAGGAATGCTCACACCTGATGAATCACCTGAGGAATGCTCACACCTGAGGAATCACCTGAGGAATGCTCACACCTGAGGAATCACCTGAGGAATGCTCACACCTGAGGGATGCTCACACATGAGGAATGCTCACACCTGAGGGATGCTCACACCTGAGGAATGCTCACACCTGAGGAACGTTCATACTGTTTCCAAGGACAGCCAGGCTGGGTGGCATACTCACATTCCAGTGCAGGGCAGGGTGATGTTCCAGGTGACAATGTCTCCATTCTTCATCACGGCAAACAGCAACACACACCTGTCCCGGGCCTTCCCCCCCCGCATCACATGTGACCACACCATGTCTGCATCACCAACACACATCACGACAGTGATGACAGTAATGACGACGATGATAAGAATGATATTACAACTAACATTATCAATAAAAAGATAACAACAACAATAATAATATGATAATGTGACAACGATGATGATGATGTGACAATGATGATGATAAAACAACATGAACTCAGCTGCTGCTGATGAAATAAATAAAACTGCATTACACACACACACACACACACACCCCACGCACCACGCACCCACGCAACGCACGCGATACTTCCTCCACACTCGCATACACGGGCTTCATGCTCCAGCGAGCAGTCCCCCCAAATTTCTCCAATCTAAGCAACAACTGCTGCAAAATGTACCTACCTAACATTGGAGCAAATTTTGCATTAAAATAGTTTTTACTATAACATCCTATGATAGAGGCAGCGTACTCCTTCCATCTCAGGGAGCGTGTTCATTCATAAGGAGCATCAGAAAAACGTCAAGTTCTATTTTTGTTGCATTCCTGGGCTGGACGGAGCTGCAAGGTTTCCCCCGATGGTGCGTTGCGTGTGGGGGTGGGGGTTTTCCCCATTCTAGGCACTGCATTATGTGACATGGTTTCTAAACAGACACCTGGGCGTGGGGATGTTTTAGTCATTTGTTCAACTGGCACACAATGGCCTACTCTTCCGAAAGGCTGAACGGGTTTTATGTGACGCAAGACGTTTTCTGTGTATTCACCATGGTGGGCCTCAGTTTATAGTCTCATCTGGGGACTTCACTTTCGTTTAGAGAATGAGGAGGAAACAGACAGAAACACAGACAGAAGACACAGACAGAAGACACAGACAGAAGACACAGACAGAAAAGATAGAAAGATAGACAGAAGAACAGACAGAAGACAGAGGGAAAGATAGACAGAGGAGCACAGACAAAGCCCACAGACAAAAACATAGACAGAAAAGAAGACAGAAGACATAGACAGAAGACATAGAAGACATAGACAAGAAAGAAAGACAGAGGAGACACAGACAGAAAACACACAGAAGACAAAGACAAAAAGACAGAGAGACACAAACGGGAAGACACAGACAGCAACAAGGAGACAAGGAGGAAACAGACAGACAACAGAGGAGGTAAAAGACAACAAGGAGACAACAGAGGAGGTACAGACAACAAGGAGGTACAGAAAACAGGGGAACAATAGAGAGGAACAGACAGACAACAGTGGGGTACAGACAAAAAGGAACAACAGAGGGGTACAACAGAAAAACAGGAGACAGACAGACAACAGAGGGGGTACAGACGGACAACAGAGGGTACAGCAACAGAGGAGACAACAGAGGAGTACAGAAAAGACAACAGAGGAGGTACAGACAGACAATGAAAAGAACAGAGGAGTACAGACAACAAGGAGGTGGAGACAACAGAGGAGTACAGACAGACAACAGAGGAGTACAGACAGACAACAGAGGAGGTACAGACAACAGGGGAGGTACAGACAACAGAGAACAACAGGGAGGTACAGACAGACAACAGGGGAGGTACAGACCGACAACAGAGGGGGTACAGACAACAGAGGAGACAACAGAGGGGGTACGACAGACAACAGGGGAGGTACAGACAGACAACAGAGAGTACAGACAAAAAAGAGACAACAGAGGAGTACAGACAACAACAGAGGAGGTAAGACAGACAACAGGAGGTACAGACAGACAACAGAGGAGGTACAGACAGACAACAGAGAAGTACGACAGACAACAGAGGACAACAGAGGAGGTACAGACAGACAACAGGGGGTACAGACAACAATAAGGAGGTACAGACAGACAACAGAGGAAGGTACAGACCAGAAAACAGAGGAGGTACAGACAGACAACAGAGGAGACAACAGAGGAGGTACAGACAGACAACAGAGGAGGTACAGACAGACAACAGAGGAGGTACAGACAGACAACAGAGGAGGTACAGACAGACAACAGAGGAAGTACAGACAGAAACGAGGAGACAACAGGGGAGGTACAGACAGACAACAGAGGAGGTACAGACAGACAATAGGGGAGGTACAGACAGACAACAGAGGGTACAGACAGACAACAAGGAGGACAGACAGACAAAGAGAGGTACGACAGAAAACAGAGAGACACGACAAAAGGAGACAACAGAGGAGACAACAGACAGAAACAGAGGAACAACAACAACAGAGGAGACAACAGAGGAGACAACAGACAACAGAGGAGACAACAGAGGAACAACAGACAACAGAGAGACAACGACAACAGAGGAGACAACAGACAACAGAGGAGACAACAGAGAGACAACAGACAACAGGGGAGACAACAGACAACAGAGGAGACAACAGACAACAAGGAGACAACAACAAAAAGGGGACAACAGAGGAGACAACACAGACAACAGAGGAAAACCAAACAAAGCACAACAACAACAGGGGAGACAACAGACAACAGAGAGACAACAGAGGAGACAACACAGACAACAGAGGAGACAACAAAGGACACAACAGACAACAGAGGAGAAAAACAACAACAAGAGGAGAAAACAAGGACAAAAGGAGACAACAAGGGACAAGAGAGGAGACAACAGACAACAGGGGAAAAACAGACAACAGAGGAGACAACAGACGAGACAACAGGGGAGACAACAAAACAAGACAACAGGGGAGACAATAAATAATAAAAAATAATGTATGGAATTTATATAGCGCTAAATCTTGCAAAGTAAACAAATAAAAGCGCTTGCATCCAAATCATTCACAACGCATGCAACCAGCCAAAAATATCAAGATAAACAAATATCAAATGAAATATACACAACACACTTAGGTGGGGTGGTGGAGGTGAAGGCAGCTATTGAGAAGTAGAAACAGATAACAGGGGAAGATCTCGAGTAAGTATAAGTGCTTTTGAGGCTAGATTTGAAAGAATCAAAGAAGTTTTTGGGCGAAGTGGAAGAGGGAGGTCATTCCATGTGGAGGGCCCGGGAAACAGAGAAAGAGTGACGGCCAACAGTGTTTGTTTAAATCTGGGTGTCCGAAAGCACAAGGCATCTACAATTGAATAAGGGAGCGGACGGAGTGTACAGGTGAAACATTACAGAGTAAGAAGGTGCAGATTTGGGAGACATTTGAAACAAAGGGTATTAATCTTATACTTTATTCTTTGTGAGACAGGCAGCCATGAAGAGATCGCCAAAAGAGGAGTGATGTGTTCAGATTTTTCTTTCAAAGGGACCAGTCGAGCTGCAGAGTTTTTGTATGCGTTGAAGGGAGTAGATGGATGATGCCGGCAATCCAGCCAAGAGAGAATTACAGTATCCAGTCGAAGAGAATGAGAGATGTGACAAGTTTGGATGTTGCTTCAGTAGACAGATACTTGCGAATTGCACTTATGCGCCGTAATTGATAGTAGCAAGACTGGCAGGTCTGGTGATGAATTTTTTCATAGAGAGTGTGTTGTCAAGAACCACACCTAGATATTTCACAGAGGTGGACAGAGGAACCACGTATTGCTGAATTCCCTGAAGTCGTTGTGATGGGAAAAAAGTTTAAAGTTTGGGCCCCATGAGCATGGCTTCCGTTTTAATCGGCATATAGCTGTAACTTTTTTTGATCATCCAGTTTTGAATGTCTAGAAGGCAGTAGGGCCCTATTTGTCAGGAGGGAAGGCAGATTTTCAAGGGTATTGCTACATTGAAGCTGAATGTCATCAGCATAAAAAATGAGATCAATATGATGGGGGTTTTATGTGTGAGAGTGGAGCATGTAAAGAGTGAAGAAACAGGACCCAAACTGATCCCGTGGGACTCCACATTCCAGTTGACAGGTGTTGATTGAATTTTGCTGACAAAACTTCTGGTATCGGTTTGGAGGTAGAACTAAACCAGGTGAGGCAGTGCCATTAATACAAACATTCTGGAGGCGGAAAGAAGAATTTAGTGTCTATATTCAAAGGCAGCAGATAGGTTGAGAAGAGTGAAAGGGATATTTTCCCTGCATCAGCACGAGTAAAGTGTATCTAAAGTGTGGACTAGGGTGGTTTCGATGCTGTGGTTGGCGCGATAGGGAGACTGAAAAGGGGGAAGGAGATTATTGGAATGAAGGTGGTTGTTTGATTGTTTAGAACAACTTTTTCAAGTACTTTAAGATGAACGTAAGTTAGAGACAGGTCTGTAATTCTTTAAAATGTTGGGATCAAGGGCATGCTTTTTTAGTAGAGTGGGTTTTGAGAGCTGATGGAAAAATTCCTGACAGAAGAAAAGATTTACTATTTCGTGACCCAGGGTACAATTGTGAAGCATTGTGAGAACAGGAGCAGGTATGGATCAAGATCGCATGATTTGATCGTCATTTCTTTCAGAATTGTTGTGATTTCGCTTTCGCTTTTGGGATGAAAGAAAAAGAGAGGATGCCATGAATTGGGGATCAGGAGGTGCAGGCTGGAAAAGAGTCTGACCAGTCCGGAGCGAATGTTGCGGACTTTATCTGAAAAGTAGGGAAAAAA
The DNA here is from genome assembly GCA_028751875.1 of Rapana venosa. Lineage (NCBI taxonomy): Eukaryota > Metazoa > Mollusca > Gastropoda > Neogastropoda > Muricidae > Rapana > Rapana venosa. Next base: position 75,794,239 of record CM054139.1, read on the forward strand.
AGATGAGGGGAAAATTTAGACAGGCTGTGGTCGAGGGAAAAGGGCTGTTTTTGGGAGATCCAAAAGATTTGAGTGAGGGTGAACAGAGATTTTATGGATTTAGCGCAGAGAATTTGGGAAAGTAATAATTGTCTTTGCTGAATGGATTAAAAATTTGGGCTTTGTTGTTGTTTTCGAGAAGCTGTTTATTGATTTTCAGTTTTTTTTTTTTCGCCACTGCCGTTCTAGACGCCGACGTTTGCGTTTCGCCCCTCAAAATATCCTTAGTGGGACCATGGGGCACAGGGCTGTCAGGCAGGAGATGGTCATTGAGGGGCCCTGCTCGTCAAGCAATTGGCGAGGACAGGTTATAGTGTTCTGAATCAGTGTGGGCAGAAGTTGCGAAAGGCGTTCCATAGCTTGAGAAAAGAAGGTTTGAATGTTCATGGCCTTAAGATTGCGGGGGGTAACAAATTTCTTTTTTTTTACAGTTTTGTGATGTTGAGAAGAAAAAGAATGGCGGAAAAGATCAAATGCATTCACAGACAACAGAGGAGACAACAGACAACAGAGGGGACAACAGACAGACAACAGACAGACACAGAGGGGACAACAACAGAGGCGACTAAAGACAAGGGCCAGGCCCATTGACGTAGCAGACCTGACCAAGCAGCACTGGGGCTGGCCGAGGCGTCCACAACCACGTCCGTCGCGCCATCACTCAAACGGTTTGGCGTCCTTGCTTTCCAGCCCTCTAATGGGGGCTGTGGTGTGAGGTGGATCCCTGTATTGGAGATCACTGCTTCCTGTTCAAGCGCAACCGAACGCTTTGAATTCAAGGGGTTTGTGGTGTTGTGTAATACCTTCTTACTGGGATATCACTTAGGTTTGACTTAAGCGCAATAAAAACCACACCCAGTGTTTGGAAGAGCAACTTTTACTGTTACTTAAACCTTTCACTAAAATTGCACCTTGTCTCTTAATTAAAAAAGCGTTAAAACAAAGAGGTAAACATGCACACTGACCCACATATTCATGCATGTACAACACACACCTGTAACTTTTGGTCAGGTAATTTGAGCAACACTCTCAAACACTCACATTTTTGTAAAGTGGATGAAGCTTGACTGTTGGTCCCATCTTCCCACTGAGCCCAGCACTCCACTCGGGTAGGACCGGCCAATCCAAAAACTCCCTGACTCTTATGGGATTTGAACCCCTGTGACCTTTCCAGACCGAAATCCGAGGCACTAACCACTGCGCAATGGTGGCTGGTTATTTAGAAAGTACTTTATTTACAAAGAAAAAATTTCTGAAGATAATACCTGCTTCAGATGAGCTTTGGTCCAATAACTGAGCATTCATATTTATTCTGCTATCACTGCATGGGATTGCTAAAAGTGTGAAATAGCAAAACTCTGTTGACAGTTAACGCTCACCGCAGTAAAAACAAAGAAAACATTTTTGGGTACCAAGAAACTGTTTCCTGCTATGGCTATATGAATGAACAGATTTTAACTGTTGATCACTATCTGTCGATTTACCTCTGTCATCAACTCTGAAACCCCAACCACAGAATCTTCCTCAAGCAACTTCCAACACAATAATGGAGTTTCACTTTCCAGTTTTCACAAGGAGGCACAACTTCATGAAACATCAACACTAAACATCAGTGGACAAAGACTGAAAACTTGCAACTGAGCACCAACTCTGGAATCTACTTGCCACTCCTTTCAAAGTATTCTTTAGGAGGCTTTTTCCATCAAAAGAAAGGTGGATTTTTGTTACACAAAGGAAAACTGATCTTTTAAGCAGACACCAGCAGAGGAGTGCACTACATACCTGAACCCAGGTCTCCCGGAGGTGGACAGACCGCTGATGATGAGACGATGGTCCGTGGTCACTCCTGCCAACACCGTCCTGAAGTGAAGTGAAGTGACCACAAGCACATTTTATACATCATGAAACACTGATCAATGTTACCAACCAATACATCCCATACAACAATACCCACATCGTTCTGCTACCTTCACAATATTAATAATTGTATTCAATCAGGTCAACTTTAACCGTCTTGACCCCGTTACGGCCGCAGCTGACAGTAACGGTGCTGCCGCTAGATTCCAATACGACCGCAGCCGACAGTTGTGGCTGCCCACGTGGGCAAGTACTTTTCCATCAACACAAAGACCTCGTGGGTTTTCACACAATGTGGTCTGAAAATTGGTGGGGCGATGCAGGGAGGGCTTCAGAGGGTGCCAGTGATAAATTTAGACCACTTAACATGCGTGTAGTGGGGAGGGAAGAAGAAATAACAGCCAGCGACCAAACGCTTTTCAATTGTAGCAGCGTGGCGGAAAAATAGGCGTCTTCTTTGGTAGCAGACGATTCATCTGATTAGTGAGACGATGAATTGAATGTTATTGTCTTCGAAGTAGAAACATTTGAACAATAAATGTTAAGTGAGCCAGATACTAAAAGCTTATGAGGAAGAGAAGGAAGGAAATGCTGCAGTTAGGGAGAAGAGTGAGCCAGAAAATAACGTGCTACACAGCACATTCCTGACCTGTGCTACACACACGACTGTGGAGAAATTTGACCCCCTGCCGGTCCGCGGCATAGACATCTGAAAACGTGATGCCTTTTGACTGTTTCTCCTTATGCCTTTTGACTGTTTTCTCATGATGCCTTTTGACTGTTTTTTTCCTTTTCCCTTTTGCCCTTTTTTTTACTGTTTTTCTCCTTATGGCCCTTTTTGGGGGGCTTTTTTTTTCCCTTTTTGCCTTTGGGCTTTTTTTTCCTTATGCCTTTTTTAAATGTTTTCCTTTCCCTTTTGGCCCTTTTGGGCCGTTTTTTTTCAAATTTGCCTTTTTTGGGGCTGTTTTTTTACCCCAATTCCCCTTTTGGAAATGTTTTTTTCATTATTTCCCTTTTGGAAATGGGTTTTTTTACCTAAAGGGGCCTTTTGGAAATGTTTTTTACCCCCTTTTGCCTTTTGGGAAATGGGTTTTTCTCATTTTTTTTTACCCACACTTTTGGGGTTTTAAACGCAAATTTGGCCCCGAAAGGGGAAAAAGATTTCTTTCCCAAAAAAAAACAAAAATTCCCCAAGAAAGGGAAAAGAAAAAAGGGTCCCCCCGATCTGCCAAAGGGTTCCCCAAAAGGGGGGAAAAAGCAAAAAGGGGGTTTTCCCCCCCCCACAAAAGCCCCCCCCAATTTTTTTTGCTTTTTTTTGATGTGTTTCTACCTTTGGCCCCTCAAAATTTCTTTTTTTACTTTTAGGGGGACGCCAAAACATTAAAATTTTTTTGGTTTGGATTTCAGGAAAATTTTTTTTGTTGGTTTTTGGGAAAATTTGTCCAAAACCCCTGTGGCCCGTGCACCCGGGGGGGCAGTGGTTGGGCAAATCTTTTACAATTAAAACACTTCTGTACACTTTTAAAAAAAAACATGTGGTGCACACGCAAAATTTTTGGGGAAATTTGGGGAGTATTAAAGGTTATTTTGTTGAATTTGAATTTTTGAAATTGGGTTTTTTTCCCAAAAAAAAAAAGGGGAATTTAAAACAAAAAATTCTGGGCCCTCCAAAAGAGTTTTGCTCAATATTTTTTCTTTAGTAAATTTCCCCTGACGCTTTTGTAAGGGGGGGCCAAAAAAACTTTTCATTTCCGTAAACTAAGGGGACTGGAATTTCCCCCCACATTGGGGAATTTGGGTAGAATTTTTTAAAACGCTAAAAAATTCGTTTTCTTAAAAGGGACACAAAGTTTCAAAACCCCAAAAACAGGGACAAGGGCCCAAATTTTAAGGGTGGTGGGCCCCGCGGTCTTTTTAAAGAAAACCCAAAATTTTCCGGGGCCAAAGAAAGATGGAAAGAAGTTTGCACAAGGAAAGGGGGAAACGAACTTTTTCGGAAAAGGGGCCAAAATAAAGGCCTCCCAGCTTTCCAAAAAAAAAAAATTTTGGGGGGGGCAAAAAGCAGCCAGGGTGGGCCCAAAAAAAGGGAAAAACAAAAGTTTCCCCTTTGTTACAGAACAGGTTCAGGTTCCCTTTTGGGAAAAAAAAACTAGAGGGAAAAAACAGGGGATTTTTTTTTTATTTTCCACTATGGAGGGGGTGGCGGGCAATTTTTTTTGTATCAACCCTGGGCTTGATGAAAAACACTGTTTTCAAAAAGGGGTGGAATCCACACTGCTTTTTATCATTCTTTGGTTTCTCGGGGGAAAAATACCCAAATTGTTTTTAAAAGAGCCAAGTTTTTAAAAAAAGGGAAAAACAAAGGGGGTGGGGAGACGTTTGAAAAAATTTTTTTTTTAAGAAATTTTTTCAAATTTTGGCCTTGGGGAAAAATTGAAATTGGTCCCCAAATTTTAAAAAAAGGGAAAAAGTTTAAAAGGGGCCGGGAAAAGTTGTTTGGTTTGTTGTTTAAAACCCAATTACCTCCAACGAAAATCCCAAAGCTAAAGCTGACTTTAAAAAAATTTTCTCAAGGGGAGTCCAGGGGCTAGCAGGGCAAACTGAAAAAGAGGGAAAAAAAGGAAACAAACCCGTGGGTCAGAGGGGACGCTTCTAAACAACGGTTTTGTCCAAAAAAATGGGTTCCCCGCAATTTAAAGGGGGAAAAAGTTACAAGGGGCCCCAGTTTCCATCCCAAACCCGTTAAACCCCCTACAATTTCCCCAAAACTTTCGGGGTTGCGGCCCAAAAAGGGAAAAAAAAAAAATTTTTTCAATTTTTCCCAAAAAAGGGGGCAAAAGTCCTGCCCCGAAAAAAGCTATTTGTTTTATCTTTCCACAAAAAGGGGGGCATTATTTAGGGTTGGGGTTTTTTCCCAAAAATTAAGGGGGCCAATTTCAAAACGGGGGCAATAAAGGACAAAAACCCCAAACCCAAACTCATGAATTAAACAGATGAAAGGGTGATGCTTTTCCCCCAAAGGGAAAATTTTGGTTGGGCGAAATTTTTAAGGGGGCCCCCGGTTTTTCCCAAACTCCCGGGTGGTTTTTGGGGGCTGGGCCCGCAAAATTTAAACCAAAAAAATGGCAAAAACCCCCCCCTTCTTCAAAAAAATTGGGTACGGGGGTTTTTTCAGTTTTGGGGGGGGAAAGCGGGCTAGGGGGGCCCAAACCATCTAATTTTAAGGTTTTCGGGAAAACACTGAAGGTCCAAGGGGGAACCCCTTTCTTTTTTAAAGGGGCACTGGGGATAAATTTTTTAACACAGCTTTTGCCCGGAGACAAAAAAAAAAATGACAAAAAAAACTTTTTCTTTTTTTTCTGAAAAGGCCCCCGCATTTGGGGTCTCTTTCCCCATTTGGGGGCCCCGGGCCCGTGGGCAAGTTTTGGGGTTGATCTCACGTGTTTTAAAAAACCCAAAATCAAAATTTTCCCAAAGGGGGCCCCCTGGGGCCTTTTTAAAAAGTGAGTTTTCCCAAAACCTTTTTTTTCAAGGGAACCGGGCCCAAGGGAAAATTGGAACCCAAACCCATAAAAAAAAACTTCCCCTCTCCAAAAATTGGGGCAAAACCTGTGTGCTTTTATGCTCCCAAAAAAAATTTTGCACAACCCTCTAATTCCAAAAATTCCCAAAAAACGAAATTTAAAGGGTTTTCCCCCAAAGGGAAAGGGGGTTATCTTTAAACCCGTTTTTACAGGGGGAACCCAAAACCAAATTTTTTTGCTCTGGGGGAATTTTGGTAGTTCCCCCAAAAACCAATGGATCCTTTTACGGGCTCTGTGTAGACCCCTTTACTTTTAAAAAAACCGGGAAAAAAAATCCGGGTTTAACGGGAGGGGTTATTTTTTTAGGGTTCCCGTTGATGGAAAAAACCTGGCTTAAAACTTTGGGCCCAAATTTCCCAAATTTTTTTCGAAAAATAGGGTTGGGTCGAAAAGGGGCTTTTTGGGAGCAAAACCCCCTCAAGTGAAGGAAACAAAGCCCGTAAAAACAACGTTTTAAACACACCTTTTTGGGCAATTTTTTCAAAACCGGGGGCTTCCCTTTTGGGATTTAGTTCAGCCAAATTAGGTTTTTTCAAGGGGAAATTTCCTACAAAATCAACCTTGTCGGGGCTTGGGGAAAGGGGTTAATTTCCACATGGGTTGTTTTTCTTGGGGCAATTTCTTTAAGGGGGCCAAAAACCACTCAATGATTTAAAGTCTTTGAACAATCCTGGGAATTTGACAAAAAAGAAAGGGGTGACTTTTCCCCCTCCAATGAAAAAAAAGGTTTTAAATTTTTTTCCCCAAAAGGGCCCTAATTTTGGTTTTTTTGGGGGCCCCCCAAAACATCGGGAAAACCTCTGGGGTTCGGGCCCCCCGATCCAGCAAAAGTGGGAGGGCCATTTTAAAAATTTTTCCCCTTTGCCCACAAAAAAAAATCCCCCTGAAATTTTAAAATTTTATGGGGGGATAGGCAAAAAACCAAAAATTGGGGGGCCCAATTCCCTTGGGCCCCAAACTTTTTCCCAATTTTTCCCCCGCCCCTCAAAGGGTGTTTTTCTTTCACAAAAACCAAACCCAAAGGGGGGTTTTTGGGAACCGGCCCCCAACCCGGGGTAAAAACTTTCCGGGAAACAAAAAAACTCTTGATTTTCCCCCTTTTCCTTTTTTTCGGGTCCCCTACAGGGGGCCCCCCCAAAAGGGGGAAGGGGCTTTTTTTAGCAGCTGACGTTCCCAAAAAAGGGAAGGGGAATTTTGGGCGGGCTTGTTCCAAAAAACCAAAAAGAACAAAAAACACGGGCGGGCCAAATCTGCTAAATTTCCCCGTTTTCTCTCAAACCCCACAAAACTCCCCCCTTAAAGGGTGAAAAAAAAACCAAAGCCCCCACCTTCCCCTTTAAACAAGGGAATTTTTTCCCCCTCCTTTTACCGGGGGGGGTGCGTTACTCCCGGACCACTCCCCCACACAAAACTTTCCCCAAATATTATAAGCCCCACCCACCCTTTAAACCCTTTTCCCCGGGGGAACGGGTGGGGTTATTCCTTTTCCTCCAAAAAGGTTTTTTTACTTGTAAAAAAAAAAAATCAAAAAAGGCCCCTAAACCCCCAAATGTTCAAACTACCCCAATTTTTTCCCCAAAAAAAAAACCAAAACCCCCATTTTCCCGGTTTCAAAATACGCTATTTGGGGTTTCCCAAAAGGGGGGGGGGGGCTGGAAAAATTCCAGCCACAAACCAACTGGTCAAAAAAACCAAAAAACCAGCCCCAAAAAAAGGGGAAACCGGCCATCGGTGGGTGGGGGCCCCCCCCTTTTAACATTTGCGAGGTTCACCCAACTTTTTAAACAAAAAAGGGTTTTCAAAAAAAAGAGAAACAAAACAAATCCGAAGAATCTGCAATTTTCAGGGGATTGGTTTTTCCCCCCCCTGGGGGGGGAGGTACCCCTTTTAAACGTATTACAAAAGGGGGCCCCCTTGGGGGCCCCCAAAAAGATCAGAACTTTTGCTTTTATTTCCCCCGGGTTTTGGGGATTTAAAAAATCTTTCTAATTCCGGGAAAGGGACCCCCGGTCAACCAATTTTTCCCCATTTGGGGGATACAAAAAAACCTTTTAAAATTTTTTTTGACCACAAAGGGGAACCTCTACTTCCCCTTCCTTTCCTATCGGACCCCTGGGGCTTTGACTGGGAATCTGGAAACCCGTTCGAAACAAAACGGGGAAAACTTTTCAAACGTTGTAGTTTGGGCTAAATTTTAATCCCCGCTGGGGCAAAAAATACGGGTTTGTTTTTGGGCAAAACCCGGTTTTGGGGGAAAGGGGAAGGGGCCCCTTTGCCCAAATTGGGAAAAGGAAACTTTTTCTGTTCAAAGGGTTTCCCCCATGTGGTTGGGGTGTTGGAAAAAACGGACCCTCAGTTTTTCCCCGTGCTGAATTCCGCCTTTTTTCTTTTAGACTTCGGGGGTTTTACCCAAACGGGGGGAGCTCTCCAAAACCCATCCTCAGGAAACAATGGGGAAGCTGAAAAAGGGAAATACAGGGCCGTCAAAATCTTCTTTTAAAAAAAAAACAAAAAAGGGTCCCTACAATTTTTCCCCCTACTCCTATTTAAAAAGGGAAGCCCTTTTTCCCAAAAAGGGGGTTTTCACCCCCGGGGAAAAAATACTGATGGGGGAAAAATTTTAAAAAAACCCAAAGGTTCCCCCCCTACTTTCCTTTCCCAAAACTTTCAGCCCCAAACTTTCCCGACCACCCCTTTTGGGCAAGCAGAAAAAAGGGGGGGTGCCCTAAAACAAAAAACCAAAGGGGGTTTTAACTTTTAAAAAAATGTTTTATGCTGCTTAAAAAAAAGCTCCAAACGGGGGGGAAAAAATCGGGGGGGCCCCCGTCTTCATTTTAAGGACAGGGGAAAAAGGGCAGGGGGGAGCTTGGGGGAAAAAAACCCCCCAATTTCCCCAAAGTTCCTTTCATTGGTCTACGGGGTCAGGGCCCCCCATCCCCGGGGGCGGGGAAAAAAGGAAAAAACACCTTGTGGGGAAATCCAAGGGGGAAAAACAACCCCTGGGAAAAAAGGGGCCCCTTTTTCAACAGCTGTGAAAAACGTCATCATCCCCCAAACCCCTTTGCCTTTTATCGCCCCCCCAAAACCAAACACCTTTTAGGGGGCGTTTTCCCTTCCCAAAAGGGTATAAAAATTCAAACCCGGGGTTTTCCCCTTTTAAAAAAACCCCGCTCCAATATTTTCACAAAAATTTTTTGACCCCCCCCCCCAAAATTGGGTTTTGCAATTCCCCAAACAGGGGTAATCAAAAAAACCCCCAGCCGGGGCCTTTTATTTGTTAAAAAAAAAAAAAAAAAAAAAAAAAAAAAAAAAAAAGAGAGAAAAAATATAAAAAGGAAAAAATGGGACAATTTAAAAAAAAATTTAGCTTTCACTTTAAAAATTGGGTATTTTTTTTTCACCTAAAAAGGGGGGGGTTTTTAGGATTTAACTCAAATGATCTAGTATTGCAGCGCTTTTTGTAAGGGGGGCCCAAAACCCCTCATAACCGGTTTTAAAAAAGGGGACTTTAAATTTCACACAAAGGGAATTTTTGGGTAAAATTTTAAAAAAGCTAAAAATTCGGGTTTTTCTTTTTACGCCACCCCAAAGTTTTCAAAACGCCTTTTCCTACGGGGGCCCGGCCCCAAATTTTTAACTCAAAAAAACTTTTTCCAATTAAAAACAAAAAAAATGTTTATGGGGGGGCCGGTTTGGTTTTGGGGCATAAACCTTGAAGTTTCAAATTTTCACATAACCATTTTGGGAAAAAAAAACCAAACACTTTTGGGTTTTTCAGTTTCCCTTTTTCGGGGCCCCTTTTTAACCCGTAAAATATTGTCAAAAAACCATGCGGGGTTTGCTGTTTTTAATTTATATATACATTTCTAAACCTTGTTTAAAAAACCCACAGGGCGACTGGGCCCCACAAAACACAAAAACACCCCAAAAACCCCCCCCAGACCCCCCCCTTGGGGGAAACCCCCCAAAAACTTGGAGTTTTGGGAAAAATAAAAAGGGGGGGGGAACCAAAAAAAAGGGGTTAGCCCCCAAAAGGGGGAAGGGGGGAGGGGGGTGCAGATGGCTTTTTAAAAAACAGAAAAACCATCCTGGCCTTTTGGGGGGAATGGGGGTCAAAAAGGGGTTTTACAAAACCCTCTTTCCCAAAAAAATTGGGGGGGAAAGAAAAAACCTTTCCCGAAAGGGTTTGGGAGGAAAGCCCATTTTTTTGTGCCAATAAAGGGGGAAAAAGGGAAAGGGCCCCCTAAAAAAAGGACCCGTAGTAAACTACAGGGGGGGATTTTTTACTTTCCCCAGGGCCCCCTAGGAAAAATTTTAGGGAAAAAAACCTAGAAAACAAGGGGGCCCCCAACAAAAAAACAAAAACAACCAAATGTTTTTGACCTCAGGTTTTTGGGTTCAGGGGAAAAGGGGGGGAGGGGTTTTTTTTTCTGATTTTCGATTTTTTTTGCCAAATTAGGAAAAAAAAAACTGAGTGAAGGGAAAACTCTTGAGTACAATCCCAAACACTTTTACCTTGTATTTGGTTTACCAAGGGAAAAAAAGGCCCTTTGGGGCGAGTGGAAAAAAAAGGGGATAAGCTCTGGAGGGGCCTGGCAGTATGACATCAAAGGGGGAAAGCTCTTAGATTAAAAATCAAGCTGTATACAAAAAACAACAAGGGGCGCAGTTTCACACTCCAAAATGGGGCTTTTTTCCAAAATTTGGTTTCCCCGGGACGTCCCGGGGGGGGGGTGACAGGGGTTTCATTTCCCTTTTCCCCCCTGCTCTTTTATTTTTTATTTTTTGGGGCCCGATCACAAAGAAAGGCCAAAAATCAGGGCCCGGGAAAAACAAATCAAACGAACCCTTTTGTTTTTTTTTGATGACCAAATTTATGATCCCAAAGATAAAAAAAACAAGGGTGCAAGGGGGGCAAAACAGGGGCCCCTCCAAAACAAACTGTGAAAAAAACCCATTGGGAAAGGGAAAAATTTTACATAAGAAGGGCCAAAGCCTTTGGGGCCCCGTTTTAGTTTAAATCCAAAAAAGCCAAAATCCGGGCACCCAAAGGGGGCCCCAAAAAAAAAGGGGGATACTTTTAGTTTAAAATTTCTTAGGAAATATATTCCCCAAAAAAGGGTGGAAAACTGGGGGGGAAAAAAAAAAACAAGCTTTTTCCAAAAAAACAAAAAGCAGTTTAACTTTCCCAAATTTTTCCCCATTCTGCAATTTTTTAACAAAACCCCCCTTAGCCCCCCAAAAAGGGAAAACAAAACAACGCCATCTTCCTGCCAAAATTTTCCCTTTTCCCCGTGCCAGACATGGCCCCTGGGGCAAAATCCCGGGGGGGAAAACTTTTGGAACGGGTGAGATGGGAAGGGGGTTTTAAGGGGAAACCGGGCAACAAAGGACCAGGAGAGGGCAAGATAAGAAACGGGGGGTTAAACCCGCGGGGAAAAAGGTTAAAAGGAACCCCACCTGGTTTCCCAACCCCATTTTTGAAAAAAAAAACTTAACCCAAAACCAAAAAATGGGGTTTGGGCACCTCACAAAGGGGTTCCGCCAAAAAAACCAAACCAGCCCCTTTCGGTTGCTTACAACTTGAGGGGGGGCTCTGGTACAAAGGGGGCCCGAGGTTTGACCCCAAGGGGAAAGGGTGGAAATGATTCCCTGGGAGAAAAAAAACTGGGAAATCCAAAGGAAATTTTTTTCCCCCCCCTCCCAAAACTTAAACCCCCCCTTGCAGGGGAAGGGGCGGGGGGGCAGTTATATCCCCCGCGATGCCCCCCAGAGTTTCAACGGGGAAAAAGGAAAAAAATAAAAATTAAAAAAACGTATTTTTCCATACCTTTTTTACCTGTGGGGCTGGTGGGCAAAAATTTTAAAAATTTGGGGCAATGACAAGGGGGCGTCTGGTGGGGCCAACACATAAAATTGCATCTAAAGGGAAAATAAAAGGGGCATTAAACCCAGCTTTTTTCCAAAAAATTTTTACTTTTAAACTTTTTTTTCAAAGCCACACAAACCCAAATTTTGTCTTTTGGGGGTAAACGTAAATCAGGGGTTTTTTTGGGAAAAACCTTCAAAGAATTCAAAATTTTTCCCCGGCAATTTGCTCGTAGAAAACCAAACAACAAGGGGGGTTAATGTTTCAACCCCTGGGCTTAAATCCCTTTTAAAAAAATTTTCACACACACCCCACACATTTTTTCTACCTATTTTACCCCCCCACACACAGGGAAATATGTTTACAAAAAACAAAAACCACACACAAAAACACAACCCCACCCCCACACAAAAAAAAACCCCCGGGACCCAAGGGAAAAAACCCCCCCCCCCCCCCCCCCCCCCCCCCCACCCCCCCCCCCCCCCCACCCCCCCCCCCCCCCCCCCCCCCCCCCCCCCCCCCCCCCCCCCCCCCCCCCCCCCCCCCCCCCCCCCCCCCCCCCCCCCCCCCCCCCCCCCCCCCCCCCCCCCCCCCCCCCCCCCCCCCCCCCCCCCCCCCCCCCCCCCCCCCCCCCCCCCCCCCCCCCCCCCCCCCCCCCCCCCCCCCCCCCCCCCCCCCCCCCCCCCCCCCCCCCCCCCCAAAAAAACCCCCCCCCCCACCCCCCCCCCCCCCCCCCCCCCCCCCCCCCCCCCCTTTTTCCCATCCAGGATTTGCTGTTTTATCATATATACTATACTACACCTTGTAAACCCATCAGGAGCGACTGACACACAATCACAAATCACTCCCAACCACCCAGACCACTACGAACCCACCATCTTGGAGTGTGAAGTAAGAAGGACCAACAAGATTAGCCCTAAAGGGAAGGCAGGAGGTGCAGATGGCTTAACAACAGAAGCCATCCTGGCCTGTGGAGAGACTGGAGTCAAATGGATCACAACCATCTTCCAAAAGGCATGGGAGGAAAGAAGACTTCCAGAAGACTGGCAGAACGCTATTGTAGTGCCAATATGTAAAAAGAAGGGCACTGAAAAGGACTGTAGTAACTACAAGGGCATTTCACTCCTCAGCCATGTAGGAAAGATGTACGCAAAAATCCTAGAGCAGCGCTCCAGAGCAAAAGCAGAACACCTACTGTGTGACGCTCAGTTTGGCTTCAGGAAAGGGAGAGGCTGTACTGATACGATCTTTGCACTTAGACAACTGAGTGAGAGAGCTCTTGAGTACAATCAAGCACTCCACCTAGTATTTGTTGACCAAGAAAAGGCATTTGACAGAGTGAACAGAGATAAGCTCTGGAGGGTCCTGGAGCAGTATGACATCAAGGGGCAGCTCTTAGATAACATCAGAGCTGTATACAACAACAGCAAGAGCGCAGTTCACACTCCAAGTGGACTTTCCAACTGGTTCCCTGTGACGTCTGGGGTGAGACAGGGCTGCATCCTTTCCCCTCTGCTCTTCATCATATATATGGACCAGATCACAAAGAAAGCCAACTCAGACCTGGAAGCACTCAACGAACTTCTGTTTGCTGATGATCAAGTCATGATCAATGATAACAAAGACAAGCTGCAAGAGCACACAGACCAGCTCAATACATGCTGTGAAACCTATGGCATGAAAATCAGCATAAGCAAGACCAAAGCCATGACAGTCAGTAGAACTCCAGAAAAGCTCAAAATCGACATCAACGGAGCCCAAATAAAGTGGATGACTGAGTTCAAGTACTTAGGCAGTATATTCACAGAAGATGGAAAACTGGACAGAGAAATAGAAACAAGCTGTCAAAAAGCAAACGCAGTCAGCTATCAACTTGCCCCACTTCTGCGACATCCTAACATCCCTATGAGCACCAAGGCAAAGCTGATCAACGCCATCTTCCTGCCAACTCTCACTTACCAGTGCCAGACATGGCCCCTGACAAAATCCCTGGAGCAGAAACTGGTAACGTGTGAGATGAAGGGCTTGAGGAAAGCCGTCAACAAGACCAGGAGAGACAAGATAAGAAACGAGGTGATCAGCGACATGGTAGGAGCCACACCTGTCCTACACCATATTCAACAACAACGAACCAAGTGGTTCGGGCACCTCACACGGATTCCGCCAAACCAGCCAGTCTTGCGTGCTTACAAATTGAGGTACTCTGGTACAAGGGCCAGAGGTAGACCCAGGCGAGGCTGGAGTGATTCCGTGGCAGAAACACTGAAAGTCCATGGATTGTCCCTCCTCCAAGCTACCCGCCTTGCAGCAGACAGACAGTTATATCTCCCCGCGATGCCACAGAGTACAAGCGGAAGGAAAAAGTAAAGTAAGTATCGTATATACCATACTTTTACCTGTGACTGGTGACAAATAAGGTGACAATGACAAGACGTCTGGTGACCAGACACATAAACTTGCATCTAAATGCAAGTACAAAGACATACCTAGCTTGTCACAAAATTTCAGCTTGATAGCTTGTCATGCACACACACAATTGTCTTAGGAGTAACGTAAGTCAGTTTTGGGTAGAAAACCTTCAAAGAATTCAAAATCTACAGGCAGTTTAGCTCTGTAGAATCCAACAACAAGAGGGTTAATGTACAACACTGTCATACTCCTTCTAAACTTACACACACACACACACATTCTCTACCTATCTACACACACAGACATATGTATACACATACACAACACACACACAAACACAACAACACACACACACAACCACGCACCAGAAACCCCCCCCCCCCCCCCCCCCCACACACATGTACCTGTTGTTTGCAGCCAGTCCTGGCGGTGACCACTGCAGACAAGTCCAGCAGGGGGTGAACGGTTTCGGGCCCCAGTACTCATAGGTCCACCGCTGCTGCACTTCTCTCCTCACCTCTGAAAACCCCAAAGGAGGGTGCTTAAGAGTTTTTTTACAGGTATAATTTTTTTAAATTTTAATTGTTTTTTTGTAACACAAAATTTATAACATAGTTTTTGAAAGGGGAAAAATAGAGCACCCGGGGGTTTTGGCCCAAAAAAATAAATAAGTATACAAATTTGAGAAAATAGGATTTTTTTCCTTTTTTATTTTCCCCTTTTTAAATTTCATACCCCAAAATTTCGTATCCCTGTGAATATGGATGACTGAAGTTTTTTGGAGAGAAGAGTCAGGCAGTGGAGATGAGATGCTTTGGGGAGACCCCTTTGGCATCTCCTACAAAGTAAAGTAAAAATTTTTTTTCCCAGATGGAAAATTTGAATAAGCAAGCTTTTGTTTTTTTTCATCAACCCATCTATCTGGGGAAAAAATTTTTGAAATAAATTATACAAATTTCACTAAAATTATTGATCATTTCCCATTAATTTAAACCAGTAAAAAAAAGGAAAAAATCGAAAAGGAAATACTTTAAAAAATTTAAAAATTACCCCAAAAAACTTAAAACACGCAACACATACCCCTGCACACTGAGGCGTGTGCGCTAAAAGCCCAAAACAAACATTTAAAAAAAAAAATTTTTTAAAAATTTAAAAAAAAAGGAAAATCATAAAACGTGGGGACAAACAAAATGATATTTTTTCACCCTTTCTTAACGAAAAACCTTTAGTAATAAAAAGGTACAGGAATAAAATTTTTAGAAAATAAAAGGCATTCGCATTAGCAAATTCCCTTCGATGCCCTTTCCCCCCTTTCCCCTTCCCCCTTTCCCAGAAAACATTGTTTTTTGTGCTAAAAGCCCCAATAAGCAATGAAAGCGTGCATAAAGAATCCCAAAACCCATTGGCCCCTATGAGAACCTTCAAACGATCGTAAAAAAAGGTAAACTTAAAGGGAAAAGGGGAAAGGGCACAAGACCCAAAGGACTTCAAAGAAAATTTTAAAAGGCACTGCCCAAGGAGGAAGAAGAAGAGGCAGCCCAAGGAAGAGCTGGGAGGATAACATCAAAAAGGGGACGGCCTAAAATCCAAAAAAGGGGGGGAAAAACAGAGAAAAGGAATGGGGGGAACGGGTTGTTATTTTGGGGGTCCCCCAGGGTGCGGGAACTACGGGAAAGATAGATAGAAAAATTATAAAACACACTTTTAAGGTTTTAAAATGAAAAACTACTCCCAGTAATAGGGGAAAAACTTTTCCCCTGCAAACTATCATTATAGGGCTGTGTTTTTTTGGGATGCTTGTTCGGGGAATCCCTGTAAGTCGGGCCACGGCGGGGTCTTTCGTCAGGGGGTTTGTGGAGAAAATGGGCTGGTTTATTTTCTGCCCCCTGTGCTTTGCCCCTTCAAAAGGGAAAACACCCAATTTCTGCAGACACCCCCGCTCACATTGATTTGATGAAAGTATGAGTATACACATAAAGCTGTTTGCTCCCTGCAGCAGTAAAACATCCTCTTTTTTATTGCTCCCATACTGTAACTGCCTAAAGCTAACAGTTACAAAACACACCCATTGCAAAAAATTTTTTTTTCCCAAAACATGCCTGACCTGTCCCCTAAAAACCGAAAAAATTTCATGACAGTTGTTGTTTTTTTTTCCCCAAAACACTCCCTGTCTGTAAAACCCCAAGATACATAGTAACATAACAACTATTTTTTTGTTTTTAAAAAGGTGCCCAAGCAAATTTTGTTCAGTATTTGAAAAGAAAATTTTTTTTTTTTTTTTAAAGAAGGAAAAAAATTTTAAAAAGGGAATATGCTCTAAAGAATCTAAAGGTCGGGAAAACCCCCTAGCCAGACTCAAAAGGAGTAAAAGCCCCAAAAACTAAAATTTTGAATTTTTGATCCCGTGATGATAAAATGAAAATCTTTTTTAAAATTGGCCCCCTGTAGTAGTTTTTCCTTTTTTCAGCAGCGGCCTTTTTCTTGCAATTTTCAGGCCCAAATCCCTAAGAAAAGCACAAAAATTAAAAAATGAATGTCCTCAAAAAAACGGAAGGAAGGAACCACTGGTAACAAAACTTTAAACCCTTAACCTTAACGGGCACCGGAAATAATGTCTTTTTTCCCATCTTGTTAAGCCCTATCCTAAACCCTTTTGGCCCTTGTGGCCCCACAATTCATCGGACACATCCCACTAAGATGAACAAAACTTTAAAATTTTAAAGGAAAACTGCCCAAAAGCCCAAAACCTTGGGCTTAGACTAGAGTAGCCCCCACCCCCTACTGTATACAAAAAACCCCACCCCAAAAAAAGTAAAAAAAAAACAAAAAAAAAAAAAAAAAACCTGTGAAGGCACTGAAAATTGTAAATTTTTAACCCAAAATCTGACTAAAAACTCAAATAGTGAGCCCCAACAGAAAAAACACCTTAAAAAAAAGATAAATAAAAGTGAAAAGAAGACATTTCAATATTGAGGCAAGGGTGGGGAAAAAAAAAAAAAATTGTTTGGAAAAAGCAGAGTCCCATTTAAAAAAAGGCATGCTAAAACTATGTCTTGGATTTAATCCCTTTACTTTTTCAAAGCGATTCCCACCCCAAACCACCCCGGGGCCCTGAAACATTGATAAAATGTGTACAATGGTACGGGGCCCCTGTTTTGTCAACCCCCCTACAAAAAAAAACAAACACAACACCAAAAAGTTTGAAAGGGAAACTCACAAAGGAGGAGGGGGAGAAGAAAAAGGGGTTTGGTGGAGGTGGTGGTGGTGAAAAAGAAAAAGAGGAAGAAAAAGGAAAACAAAAAAAGGGCCCCTTTTCACAAATTCACGGGAGAAAACAAACTGAAACTAGGGAACCCTCATTAAATTTAAACCAAGCTTCCCTATAATAATGTCCTTGTCTGTAAAACCCGGCAACTCTGTCACTGGGCCCACAAAACCGTCTGCAGTTCACATTGTAAATTGATAGATCGTCCCAAATGGCCCCTCCCATGGTTTTTTTTTTTAAAAAAACCCCGATCTGTGGGAAAAACCAAACCACATTTTTAAAAAAATAAAAAGTCAGAACTGGGGAAAAAATTAGTCTTAATTCCCCAACATCCCCCCCAAAATTTACAATGAAAAATAATTCACTTGAAAAACACAAATGTAAATTTATTTTAAGTTCGACGAAAATTTTTTTTTATTTTGTTTCGAACGTTTTTTTTTTAACATAACCCCCAAAAATTTTAAATTCCTGAAGTGGGGATCTGTTTTAAAACGATGTGTTGTGTGTGTGTGTTTGTGTTTTTTGTTGTTGTTGTCTTCGATTTTGTCTTTTCACTTAAGTGATATTGGACAGAATAAATATATATTTTATATATATAAAATATATAATATATTTATAAAAATTTTATAAAACTTTATATTATATTATAAAAAGGGGGTTAATGAAAATTGGGGTTGGGGGTTTGAGCCCCATAAAAAAATTGCAGGGGGAAAGAATTAAATATGAAAAAAACCCGCGAAAAAGCAAAAGATACAATTTTAAAAAACCCAACCCCCCCCCCCCCCCCCCCCCACACCCCCCACACAAAAAAAAAAAAAATAAAAAGGGTGTTTAAACTTTAAATTGAAACAAAAAAAATGTCTTTAGGACTATCCCCAGAGCCTTTGATTTTTCCAATCCCCAAATTAAAATTGTTTTTGAATAGCTTTAAAGGGGGGTTTTAAAAAAAAAATTTGAGGAAAAAAAGCTTTTGTATTTTAAATCAAATTATATGGTATTAAAAAATTTTTTCCCCAAATGGGAAAATTTTATGTTTTACGGGAATTTTTGGTTTCACTAAACTTCCCTTGGTCGGACGAGGGGGGTTGCACGGACGCTGAAAGTGGACCCCCAAAATTGGTTTGTCCGGGGTGCTTTCAGGTTTTTTGGTACAGTGGGGCCCGGTCCACTCCTTAAATTTTGGGGAAACCCAGCTTTTGCTTTGGTGCCCCTGCCCCCTGCCCTTTCCTTTTTTTCCCCTGCAGGACTGTTTTAAACAGGCTGTTATCCCTTGTTGTGGGGAAAACCCCTTTCTTTTTCCTCCGTTTAAATTATTACCCAATGGTTCTTTTTTTCCCACCCGTGCCTCGTCTGCTCCCAAGACGTAGTCTTTGGGTTTTTACGGTCCCTGTAGGTGTTTTTTCCCGGTCCGCCTGGGAACTTCATCTCAAAGGCTTAATTTCCCAAACGTTTAGTCGCAGAAAGTTTTAAAGGCCCCACAGCGTAAAAGGAAAGGGAAGTGAACCCTTGTAAGTTGCCCTTTGTGTGGGTTCTAAGTTAGGGTTTTTCCCCAAAACATTTTAAGCCAGTTGTATAGGAGGAGTCCCACAGCAAGTTGATCTTCACCTTTGGTGTGTGTCCCTTTTTTGGGTGAGATGTGGGGGTACTTGAAATTTTTAAAACCCCCTCTAGTGTCTCCCCATCTTTCTTGATGTGGGGGGAGTGGTAAGTGTAGTACGTTACTGGATCTTGCTTTTTCCCGGTGATCCCCATACCATGGGGTTGGAAGTTTCCAGTTTGGTGGGAGATTGGATTTCCCTTTTTTCCCCCCCATGAGATAAATTTCGCCCCGGCGAATCAAAAGATTAACTTTTTTTCCCCCTATTGTGTTTGGGGTTTCTTGAATTTAAAGGGCGGCCTTGCATGATTTTCCCAGGAACACGTTTAAGGGGTAGCGGGACCCTTTAAACTCCAATGAATTCCGGAAAACCCCCCGTTTTTCCCCAAGAGGACTGCATGTGGGGGTTCATACAGCCCCGGGAAAGACTTAAAATCAGGTCCCCCGGCAAAAGCTTACCCCCTCATGATTGCAAGGTTCTTCCCACCCGGAAAAGGGCCTTCTTAAGTAAATGAAGTTTTTGTAAGAAAAATTTGATGTTGGAGAGGGCTTTTTATGAGATTCTGATGTTGAAGATTGTTTCGCAGGTTCGACCCGGGTTGAATTCCCCGTTTTCTGATAGGATTTTTTTGCTTGGGGTTTTTCCAGCTGTTCAAGGAATGCGTGCATAACTTTGTTGGATGGCTTTAGATGATTTTTCCCGTAATTTTGGCCTTCTTCGGTCCCCCCTTTTTTGGAAGGGGAAAAATATGATGGTTTGGGCCACTGTTCGGGCCCACTCTTTGCTGGTCCAGATGCTTGGAGATGTTTGTTAAGTTAAATAAAATTTGGGCCCCCGTTTTGATGGGGGCCACCCGGGATTGTCAACCCTGGGGCCCTTGCCCCCTTTAAAGGATTTATGCTTCTTCTCCCTTTTCCCCCCGCATGTATGCTTTCGGATTGGGGTTGGGGATTTGCTCGAGAAGTTTTTTTGGATCACCCTTACTTGTGTTGTACGGGTCGCTGAAATATTCTGCCCAAATTCTTCATGATAGGGCGTTCTTTTAAGGGAAAGCCCCTCTTTTCTTCAAAAACGGGGGTCGGGGTGCGGGGATTGGTTAGCCCTTTGATGGTTTCTGGTGGCCCCCTTTGCTGTCCCCTTTCGCATTGTTCTCACCCTTTGGGAAAGAATGTTTAAACCCCATTTCCCCCATGGTCGGCCCATCTTCTTCTTGATTGCCCCCTTTTGGGCTGTTTTTTACTTTCGGCCGTTTTGGGTTTTTTGTTCTTTTCGCTTTACCCCTTTTAAATCGCAAGGTGGGATATCGTTGGTCCAAGGTTGGTTTTTTTTTCCTTTTTTTTCCCCAAGGATCCCAGGCTTTTCTTAAAAGGTTTTGCTAAAGGCTCAGTGAGGTTGTTGAGGGTCACTTGGGGGAAAATTCAATGCTGAAAAATTGCCCCTATTCAGTTTAAAGATTTAGGGGGGGGGGCCTTGTTTTTCCGTTGCCCCGAAAAAGGGGGGTTTTTCTCTTCGGGTTTTTGGGTTTTTCATTTGATCTGTGGGGTAGGGGTTCCCTGTCATGGTCACTGCCAATATCGGGCCCCGGGGAAAAATTTCTTGTTGGTTTTTTGTTTGTCGCCCTTAAAATCTTTTGGGGGCCCAAAGGATTATTCAAAAGGTTATGAAATTTTTCCATTTTGGGGGCCCTTTTTCCTTTGTTTTGGGGGGGGGGGGGGCCAAAAATTTTTGGGGGGGAAAAAAAGCCCCTTTTTGGGTTTTTTTTTTTGGGCCCCCCGGGTTTTTTCCCCCCTTTGGGGGCCCCCCCCTTTTTGGGGGGCCCCCCTTTTGGGGGGGGTAACCCAAAAACCCCGGGGGGGAACCCCAAAAAAAGGGGGGGGGAAAAACCCCCCCAAAAAAAAGGGGGCCCCCCCCAAAAAAAACCCCCCTTAAAGGGGGGGGAAAAACCCCCCCCCCGGGGGGTTTGGGGGGGGGGAAAAAACCCCCCCCCAAAAGGTTAAAAAAAAATTTTTTAAAAAAACCCCAAAAGCTAAAAAAAAAAATTTTTTTTTGGGGGGGGGGTCCAAAAAAAAAGGGGGGGGAAAAAAAAAAGGTTTTTCCCCCCCCCGGGGGGGGAAAACCCCCCAAAAAAAAAAAATTTTTGGGCCCCCCAAAAAAAAGGGGGGGGGAAAAAAAAAAACAAATTTTTAAACCCCCCCCAAAAGGGGGGTTTTTTGTAAAAAAAAAAAAACATTCCCCAAAAATTTTTAAAAAAAAAATTTTTTAACCAAAAAATTTTTTTTTTTTGGGGGAAAAAAAAACCCAAAAAAAAATTTTTTTTAAAAAAATTTTATTTAAAAAAATTTTTTTTTTTTTTGGGGGGAAAATTTTGGAACCTTTAAAAAAAACCCCCCCGGGGGGGGGGAAAATTTTTTTTAACCCTTTTTTTTATTTTTTTTAATTTTTTTTTTTTTTTTTAATTTTTTTTTAAAAAAAATTTTTTTTTTTTTTTTGTTTTTTTTTTTTTTAAAATTTTTTTGGGTTTTTTTTTATTTTTTTTTTTTTTTAAAAAAAAAAATTTAAATTTTAAAAAAAAAGGGGGTTTAAAATTTTTTCCCCGGGGAAAAAATTTTTAAAAAAAAAATTTAAAACCCAAAAAAACAATTGGGTTTAAATTTTAAAATGGGAAAAGAAAATTTTTTGGGTTTTTTTTTTTTAAAAAATTTTTTTTAAAAAAAAAAAAAATTTAAAAAAAAAAAAAAAAAAAAATTTTTTTTTTGGGGTTTTTCCAAAAAAAAAAACCTTTTTTTTGGGGAAAAATTTCCCCCCCGGCCTTTTTTTATCTTTTTAAAATTTTTTAAATTTTTTTTAAAAAAATTTTAATTTTGGGGGCCCCCCCTTTTTTTTTTTTTTTTTAAAAAAAAATTTTAAAAAAAAAAAAAAGGGCAAAAAAATTTTTTTGCCTTTTTTTTAATTAATTTTCCCCCCCTTTTTTTTTTTTTTTTTTTTTTTTAAAAAATTTTGGGGGGGTTTTTTAAAAAAAAAAAATGGTTTTTTTTTTTTCCCGGGGGGGAAAAAAAAGGGGGGGGGGG
>CM054139.1:75818427-75870927 GCA_028751875.1 Rapana venosa
TTTGGTCATGAAAACCGACCTTGAGGGGGGAAGCCCCAAGAACGCCCCCAAAAAGGTACGAAGGACATACTTGGAGGGCCAATCCGTTGGGTCGGATTCGGCGAAAAAAACCACAGAAGAAGCCCAAAAACTATGGATAGGGGCGACGACCCCAAACCCCAACACGGGTAGGATTTCTTGTCAACAAG
Organism: Rapana venosa; assembly: GCA_028751875.1. Taxonomy (NCBI): domain Eukaryota; kingdom Metazoa; phylum Mollusca; class Gastropoda; order Neogastropoda; family Muricidae; genus Rapana; species Rapana venosa. Next base: position 75,818,616 of record CM054139.1, read on the forward strand.
AAAGAGGCACAGTGTCATCAGCTTCCCCCAAATCTCAAGTAACTGATTCCATGGTGCCCAGCAAAACCCCAAACATACCATCATACAAGTCTTGCCCAACATAGACACGATGAAAGAATCGAGTTTTTGTACGAGGTTTTGGGAAAGAGCCCCATCAAATAACCCCAAAGGGGGTTTTGGTTAGGGGGCATTAATTTTTATTCTATAAAACAAACTATTCACTCTTCTTGCGGGAGATATTTGAGCGCCTTAAATGACCACGACTCTTGCTTTACAGTTTTGAGACAGATCGTTTATAAATCTCCTTTTGGTGTACGTTTCTGTGCCCTTTTTTCCCATGTGTTTGTTCAAATAAGTGGTAGCCCACTTGAAATGAAAAAAGGCACGTGAAATTTTGTGATTCCATTTAGCTTTACACATTTTTACACTCTATCAGCCCACAATTTTGGACAAAATTTTTATGGTGAAGGCCCCCAAAGAAATGCCTTGTCCCTTTTTAAAGGTTAAAAGGGTGTGACATGATTAATCTCAAATGAAATTTTTTAAGTTTTTTTGTCCAAAGGATTTTAAAGCATACAATACCGATTAAATCAACACAAAAAAAGGATTTGAAATATACAAAAAGGAAATCAAAACAAAATTTTAGACCCATTAAGACTGCCTAATTCCGCTGAAAAAACGATTGATGTTTCCCAAAAAATGTTTTTTCAATTTTTAAGATGGTTTAACAAAAGCTAAACGTTCTTGTTTAAACCAGTCGTGATCCATCTGTCAAAATTTTGTAAATATAAAAAAACTTATGTGGATTGGGATCGTAATCAAAAACCATAATGTTCAGATTCTCTTTTTTTTTACTTTAGTTACCTCTATGTCGAAGTGGCTCTATTCATCTCCCCGAGGGGCAAGGAATATACCTCTCTTTTTGTCCATTCTGTATTGTTGACATTAAAATTTTTCCACTAGATCGGACACATAAGTTAATGGGCATTAAGGAAGTATATTTTTTGCTTTTTGGGAACTGTAGTTAAATTTTTACTTCTACTTCCTCAAAATGAAATTTTCAGTCGTTCTGTTTTAAGAATATATTTAGAATCTATTTGAGGGTAATCACCCAAAAGGCAATGTCCCAACTTCTTTTTCTTCCCAGAGTGAGATGATACGAAACCCCAAAGTCAGCCTGTAAGTTTTGCGTCTACGTTTTGAGTTTTTAATAAAAATTTTGGAGGCTAAACGATTTTTTGTCCGTAGATAATTTCGAACGAACAAGAGTGTAGTAAACTTTTAATTGAAAATTCTTGTCCCCAAAAATGTTTACTAAATTTTCTTTAGTTTTTTGCACTTTCTTGCCTTGTTAAAAAGTGTCATTGTGATTCCCAAATTACTTTTAAGTTAGAATAAAACCTTAAAACTTGTTGTATTTTTGTATTCAATTATTTCAGTCCCAAAAATTAAATCTTGGTGCTCCCCCGGATTTCTGCCTTATTAAAAAGCACAACCCGAGTTTTTTCTGTGGCAAAATAAAACCATTTTCAAGCATATATTTGTCGATGTTTTTAAGCTGGCTTTGTATAACCCTTTTTTTTAATTTAAAGCTCTTTTTGGGATTACGTTTTATATAAAATTCATCCACAGCATATACATCCGCATTTGTCTAAAATGAAATTTTTTGATAACTTCATTGGGGGATCATGCGCAAGATATTAAAAAAAAATGGGAGCTTACAGAACCTTGGGGAGTCCCATATAAGCGATCTAAATTTAATATGATTTTGCTACTCTTACTTTAATTTTCGTTTTTTAAAAAAAATTTTGATATAAAAATACAAGTGCCAAAAAACCCACTTTTTTAGTTTTCCTAAAACTTAGCATGCCCAAAATTGGCATAGCCTTTCTAATAAAAAAAAATGTTGCAAGAACATTCTTCTTCTTTCAAACTGCACTTTTTTTTGTGTTGGGAGTTTACCAAATTGTCAATGGCTGTTATTTTTTTGAAAAAATGCTTTATTACGGGGGTTATTTTATTTTAGCAGAAATACTCGCCTTTTTTGAATAATTCTTTCCCTTAGTTGCCATGTGAGAGGTCAAAGCAATTGGTCTGTAGTGGTTTTGTCAGATGTAGGCTTTTCCCGTTTATGAAAATGGAATGCAATGGACTCCCTTCCACTTTTCTGGATACCTCCCCCAATCCAACTTTTTTTGAAGAGTTTTGGAGTAGATTAAAGAAATTTTTTGGTAAATGTTTCAACTGTCATTAGAAATGCATCGACCCCACAGCTTTTCTTGTTGAAAGAGATGTAAGCTCTCTATTGCCCTGAAAGGGCATTAATGCCGAACTATTGTCAGAGACTGGGGCACACGTTCGTTTTACTTTTTTTATCTGTTCTGTTTTCCTGGTTTAAGGACAAGCCCTTTAAGCGCATTGATTTGAAAACAGTCTGCAAATGCCTTTCTTTTTCTTTTTTTGATGGAAATTCTTTATTTTTCCAATTGCACTGGGCAAGTTGGGAAACTAACACCCCCTTTTTTATTTCATGTATTTTCCCCAAAATTTTTAAAGATTTTTATGATTTGAAATTTAGTGGTCAAAAAAAGTCAAAAATTCTCTCTTAGCCTGAGCCACAACAAGGTTACAGTAATTTTTTGCTTGTTGTTGTTTTACATTATTTTCTGACGTTTTATCTTTTAAATAAATTTTATACATTAAGCGTTTGTTTTCCTCACATTCTGGTGTCCACCAGATATTCCCCAGATGTTTATTTGTTTTTAGTGTATTTATTTTGGGGACAGACAAAGTGGCAGCATGAATAATTGTCTCAGCAAAACTGGAATATAAATGGTCTATGTTGTCAGTGTTATGGCTGTCTATGTTGTAAGTTTCAAGGATGCTTTCAAACTTTGTCCAGTCTGCTTTTTTGTAATTAGATTTGGGAATTTTGTCTTCCTGGGTGTCACAGGAAGCTGTTAGTCCACTAAGCGTTGTCCCTGGCAAAATTCTTAGAAAAAAGCCACTCTGATAGGGAAACAAATACAGCTGCAGAAAAAAAAAAAAAAAAGGGTGAAAGGGTGAAAGGGTGGCCAGCGCTAAGTGGCGACGCGTTCTCCCGCTCTCCCCGGGGAGAGCAGCCCGAATTTCACGGAGAGAAATCTGCCGTGACTTAAAGTGGTATGAAATAAAATCTGAGCGCTTTGATTTGTTGCTTTACAAGATTCAGCGCTATATAAATTCCATACATTATTATTATTATTAATAACAGGCAGGTGATCGCTGCCAAGGGTGTCATTGTGCGTTGACCACTCACATTCTGGAGCCAATGCAGGAGATATAAGCCATAGATCTAAGGCTGATGCTCTGTGACTAGCAATGTCGGGAATTCTAGTAACACTGCCATCATTGTGTGTGTGTGTGTGTGTGTGTGTGTGTGTGTGTGTGAGAGGGGGGGGGGGGGGGGGGGGGGAGCATTTATTTATTTCATTCTTTTTTTATTTCGAGGATAAAGGAATAAGCACTCATGTGCTTTTTTTCATTCAGTTCCCGTGTGTATGCAGTTTTGTACATTTTGTCATCCGTTCCCACCGGCACACAATGGCCTACGGGACGGGGATAGCCTAGTGGTTAGAACATTGGGCTCCAATCTGACGACCGGGTTCGATTCCCGTTCAACGGGATATTTTCCCCTGGAGTTAACATCAGTGCAGACTCCACTCTCCCCAAAAGTCCTCGGATGAGACTATAAACGGAGGCCCCGTGTGCGAACGCACGCAAGACATCTTACGCACATGTTAAATCCTGTTCTGCTTTTCGTAAGAGTAGGCCATTGCGTGCCGGTGGGAACAGATGACAGAATTTACAAAACCGCATACACACGGGGACTGGATTTTAAAAAAAAAACAACCCTAAGAGCTTATTCAATTATCCTTGATATAAAAGAATTTATTAAAAAAAAAAAAAAAAAGCTATTCCGAAAAGCGGAACGGGTTTTAACGTGTGCCCAAGATGTTCTGCGTGCGTTCGCACACGGGATCTCGGTTTATAGTCTCATCCCAAGTGCTTGATGGATTTGTATGTAGTTTTCACTTAAAGAAAACATGCAAACAATTAAGTAGGTAGAAGAAATAAAATGATTGTCATCAGGTTTATCTTTTCCACTTATAAACAGTTTTTCTTGCAATTAACGAATTTTGTTTTTCGTTCCTGGGCTAGAGCTCTGAGGTTCACTAATGAATAGATTTTGCATTTACTGGTAATTCTCTACTATTTATCTACACTGGTCAATCCTCTTAATTGCCATGGTCAATTCATTTATTTATTTGATACGGCAATTCCTTTATATTTATTTACATTTAAACCTTACATTTTTGTTCACAGGTCAATTCCTTTACTATTTATCACATGGTCAATTCCTCTACATTTATTATCACTGGTCAATTCTTTACTATTTATTTCAAACTGGTCATTCTCTATATTTTATACCTTATTCATTGGTCAACAGAAATTTTTCAGACAGTGGGGATTTTTTCAGTAAATATTTAGAAAATTGTTTCTACAATTATCCAAAATGATTCAAAAGCTGCAGATTCAAAAAAGCGGCAAACTGTTACCATTTCTTATTTTGTTTAGTGGGAATGTTACTGCCACACGACTCATGTCTTCCTAAGGTCATTTAACCCACTGCAATCCTTTGATTTATTTGATGCCATCATGCCTCTACTTTCTTTTCTGCATTGTTTTACAGGGCAGATGTGCCTGGGAATATAATATGTTTTCCATGTCATTGTGGGCTCTCAGTTTGGTTTGCAATGCATCAGCCAAAGCTGGACTGTCACCACAAAAACTGTTACTGTTGTGCAAGGTAATGTATGCACATCTGCAGGACCATTTGGTCTCCTCCACAGATTGACTGGTAATGGAGTCAGCTCCAAGAGAAAATCCCCTTAAAAAACAAACAAACAAGTTCCTAGGGTAAATTCTACAAATGAACAATTCCAGACAAATATCCTTAAAATGATAAATCAGTTCCTAGGGGAATCCCTAAAATAGAATATATTCCAGTGGGGGGGGTCACCTCACATCAGAATCAATATAATCATGGGATAAATTCACTCAAACAAACTCAACAGAGACTCAAACTTAGTCTGGAGTCCAGTGCTATAACCACTAGGGTATCTGCTTCCTGCTGACTTTGTGTGTGTGTGTGTGTGTATGTAGATAGATAGATGTCACCACACACACAATATATATATATCTATATATTTGTGTGTGTGTTGATATATATATATATAATATATATAAAAATATAAATAAATAAAAATATATATATGTTGATATATATATATATAATTAATAATAATAATACATGGAATTTATACAGCGCTATATCTTGCAAAAAACAAATCAAAGCGCTCTCATTCATCCTAGTCTTTCACATGCAGCCAGTTACAATTAATAGATTTTTACAAATTCAAATGTAAACACACACACGCAACAAAATAACAGTTTTTTACAAATACAAATGAAATACAAATGTAAACACAGTGTGCTTGGGCAGGCCGATGGGGGGGTGGGGGGGGGGGGGGAGTTGATTATTGAGGGCAGGGACAGAAATATGATGAAACAAGAGGGGAGAATCTTAGGTTTCAAATAATTGTGGTGGTGGAAGAGGGGGGCGGGGTGAACAGTTGCATACACAAAAACATCACCATTGGTGGTGACTGACAGTGATGTCATCATCATAATCAAGCTGTTTGTCAGTATTTGACAACTATTCAGACATCTGTCTGTGGTGGGTTCATAAAGATGTAGTAGACCTCTATGTGTGTGTATGTGCATGTGTGTGTGAGTGTGTTTGTTGAGAGAGAGAGAGACACACACACACTACAGAGTCAGAGAAAATGTCAGTGTTTTGCATGAAAGTGTATGCATTATGTAATCATGTGGATGTAAGCAATCCAGCTTGGAAGCATGCATTTATTTATTAACTCTCACACACAAAGTCATACAGATCATTCTTTCCAAATATAACTCTCACCCACAAACAGAATATACTTTGCAAATGTTTATTCCATCTTAAAATCCAAACGCTGTTCTACAAAGAAACACAAACAAAACAAAGATCTGTAGAAAGGCCAGTGCTCAGACAGAAGAGGTATTCTACACGTGGAGCAACTCACTTCTGGTACTGAAGACAGACAACACACAGTGATACCTGCCTGCACTGACCCTGCCACACAGCTTTTAACCCTCCCCCTGTAATCTCACAATGTGCATCAACTCTCTTCTCCTCCCCTCCCAAATGATCCACAAAAAAAGACCCAAAAAATCTTATTTGCAGCAAACATTTTTATGTATGCTATTTTTAAGGGAAAAGGCAGTAAAATTCTTTGCGATTTATCATGGGTTTTTTAAGTTGCTAATACTCCATGCCAGGTCTGCCCTCTACTGCAACAAGGACAGGACATCTTTACAGCAAAGTCAACATCTTTTACAGACTGAAGGCAGCTTTAAGGACAGAACAATGCCTCCCCTAAAGTTACAAAACATTTTGAACAATATTTATTTTTCAAGACATCTTGATAGATGTTTATTACTCTTTCCCAGATGCTAAAATCCTTACAGTGTATTGCCAGAATGGTGTTTTGTTTTGCTTACGATAGATATTGGCTGATTACCATAATTATTGTTTGTGATGCTAGTAAAAAGACTGCAAGCTTTTACCATTATATGATAGGCAAAATCAATCGCTATATTAGGCACCCCACAATGGTGCAAGTATATGCATTCACAAACACACATTTTGCATCCAAGCTTACATCCTTTATCAATATGGACAGTGTTTTGACAAGGTCAGAGCTATGTATAAAAAGAACAGGTGACAGACAGACTGGTTTTGGCCTCTCACCAGGTCCTTCCTCTTTTGAGTCAACACAACAGCAACAACTGTATCTTCTGTTGCCTCATCATTACCCGACACTAACATCCTTTCATAAAGACTTTCCTTTTCTGAGATGTACAGTGCAGACGTCCATTTCTGGTGTGTATCTTTGTTCTGTGACAAAATAAATTAAACATTCTTTCTAGCCATTTCCCTTTTCAGAGATGTACAGTGCAGACGTCCATTTCTGGTGTGTATCTTTGTTCTGTGACAAAATAAATTAAACATTCTTTCTAGCCTCCATGTGCCTGTATACACACAGCTTTGCAATGATAGTGACATGGTTAGGGCTGTGGGATGGCAGAAGACACCTGAAAGCTACCACATGAGGATCACTTCTCTTATACAACCTGGAAGTGTCACAAATGATTCTCTACTCTGCTTCTGGCAGTCTCTGATTCCAAATACATGGGGGGCAAGTTACTGCTAAATGTACTTTGAGAAATTGAAGTGTATACATATGACTCTCCACTCCATAAAATCCTAATGATAAAATACACAAAACGCCAATGTAATAGCCTGTGGTACCAGCATAAACACAATTCCTCCACAATAAAATGAAAAGAAAGGCTTGTAGACAGGCAGAAACACATAGAAAAAAGCCTGCAGTGCCCCCCTCAAGATCAAAGTGGATATGTGTCACGCAGATCATTCAACCTAAGCCTAGCATGCAACATTCTCATCAACCAAAAGGTATACTAGTCAATGTTCATTTGCAGTAAGTATCAGCCCAACAGTTCAGCCTTCAGCCCTACACTGGTGTTCAGGAATTCAGCTACCAGCATAACAGTGGCCTGCTATGGCACCACACCAACAGCAAGTCTGAGGCCATGCCCAGTGTTTTTCCTGACAACACACAGCCAAGCCACACCTACACTGCCTGTCAGACAACTGGCCAGGACACGCTGGCACTGACTGCCGATCACTACAGCTGTTTCCGCTGCCATCACAGCTGTGATTTTCATCACAATACACCGGAGAACAAAGTTTGTCACAAGGAACGGGAAGATGTGAGAACGGTGCTGCTGGAAACAGATGAATGTATATGAAGATATAGTAGCTCCTCAACAAATGTGTGTACGAGTGTTCTGTACTCTGTCAACAGATATGTGTGTACTTTGTGGTTTCAGAACAGAGATACCTGACAGTTCTGTGATGTCAACAAATGTGTAAGTGCTTGTGATTAGAGAACAGAAATTTCTGACCGTTTTGTAGTTTAGAAAGAGGAATCTGGGAAGATTTAGAAGCTGGCAGCACAGCAAGATAAAAGCAAGAAACAGTTAATGGAGAGTTTAGATACCACTAGTGTTAATTAAGACCACTGATATTTTTTACTGTATGCTAAGAAGAAAAGAGGCTCCTGATTATCGCTGAGATGTTGGAGAACTTCTCACTGTCTAGGACTACAGACTGGGTGCAATGGATATTGGCCGTAGCTGGACTGCATGCTGTGAGGTTTACAATGTATTGGCTTTTGCTGAATCACACAACTCTGTCGTTGAGATGTTAGCATTGTTTGCTTTTTATTCAGTTTGATTTGCTGTATTTTTCTCTTTCTCTTCTTTCCTCTTTTTTCCCCCAAGAAAGGGGGGGATCTCCTCCTCAGAGAAACATATGAACCAGGGAAGCAAATGATAACAACAACAACCACAGCAAAGGAAGACAAAAACCACACCAACAAGAAATGCAAACTACACCAACACAAACCAGCCTGCCTATGCTAAACATGCTGATATGCAAGCCATAACGCTTTCCATATAAATGCCAGTTGCAGCTACATTCTCAAATCACTGCTTCCCCAAACTGGAGCCCCACTATGTACAAACCAGAAAAAGGACACCACCAGTGTACAACACTGCCCATCCACATACTCAAAACCTGACAAATACATGCCCCCCTCCCTTTTTTTTTCTCTCTCTCTCCCACATAAGCACTTTGTCACTAATTCCCCTCAATCACAGCAATGCATGATAGGAATAATCTTAGCAATATAACAACTCACTAATAATCAGCAAACAACATAATTCTGAAGGTCATCTTAATAATGAACAACAACAACATCCATGTCTAGAACAACATAGCAAACAAGAAAAAAACAAAACAAAACCCAACATAGCAGACAACATTCTGGATAGGTGATAGTGTAGTTGTGAAAATCTCTTAGTTATCAAGATACAGTGATCCTCTCGCGGAATCAGTCACATCTTACACACAATCTTCCTCTTTCTCTCTGCACACACTGTCTTCCGGTTTTTTTGTTCATGGCATTGTCATTTGGCTACGGCAAACACACACACATATTGTATCCACAAAAAGTGCATAACAGCCAATTAGCAACACATCCACTCACATCTATAGGCATAAAAGTCGTCAGCCAGAAAGAGAAATTTTGAGGGTTAAGAATCAATGGGTCCAACAGAAATTTGACTATGCTGGCATTTTTCTGTTAAAACTTTTCCTTCTTTCTGTTCTTTCAATATTCTTTCCTGGCATGGCAAATGATTTTATATATATATATATATATATATATATATATATATATATATATATATATTTGAGAACATATGCAACAGTCACACACGTCTATGAACAAAAAAATCAATTGCAAAAGATCACTACAAATGTGACACACCGTCTTTATACAAACACTACCTCTCTTCAACATACATCTGCTCCACACACAAGTAGTGCTCCCGATATGATGAGAGGCTCCAAGAAATGGAGCATGGAGGGCATCTAGGTAACATCAGGGCAGACGATTCAAAGACGTCAACGCATGCCTGAACAATAAAGACAACACTTGGGGCCACAGTAAATCTGATTTGTTGTTGTTGTTTGTTGTTGCTTTCTTGTGTTTTTACTGTTGTTGGGTTTTTATTGGTTGGTTTGGTGTGTTGTTGTGTTTTTGTTTGGGGTGGTGGTGTTTTTTTTGGGGGGAGGAGGTTTATTCATAGACTTTTGTAATGGAGCATATAGAGTGAAGGGCAGTGACAGCACAAGACTCACCACTGCTATTCATGCATGAGGGAATAACAATACTGACATCACCACTGAACATCATTATGGTCTGTGACATCCATGCTGTTCACTGTTGTTCTGGCAAACAGAAACCTAAACTGGAGAAAAGGGGTTTAGACAGAACAGATAGGAGACAGGTAGTTATTATACTGCAACCAGACTGAATCTGTCAAGTAATCGTGTCGCAGTTGGGAGATCTGACATGGCCAGTTGTGTACCATCTCTGTTATTGCTATATTCCTCTGTTACCCAATGCTTTGGTTGACATTTTGCAGACGTCAGCTAGCTGGCCTTCAGTCATGTAATGCTGACCATTACATCTTTATTATCTGTGATATCATCTGCCTAGGCCACACAACTCCGTCTAGTACTTTGTTTATCCATTTACTGCTCTTATTTTTGCTTTCAAAACCATACAAATAGCATGCTGACATTATCTTCTGCTTGTTTTGTTTTCACCTGTGCTGAGGTCAACAGTATTTTCGGCATGATCAAAGCAAGTTTTCTACCACTGGTCGTTTCTGCCTGCAGTGTCTCTCCTTTTCGCAGTTTATCTTCATCTTGTTTATTTTCTACCATGCCGTGACCTCCTCCTGCCCCCTCCCTCATCTCTGATGTATCATCTTCAGTGATTTTTCCCTGTGACTTGAGAGGGATTGTAAATAATGGGATGGGCACAGGATGGCCATGCGGCAGTGCTATTTATTTCTCTTCTTATATAACAAAAAGATTCATTTTTATGTATTTGTTCACGGTTTTTTCCTGTTTGTTTTGTTCCTTTAATCAGGGCAACTTGTTCCCCTGTCAATGACTAACAAACACTTATTCAGACCAGCACCTTGAAGTGACATCTTTTGTCGTCGCTTTGAGGGAATAAAAAGGCCTGTCTTGCTTACGACGACTTTTCAGACTAGCCTCAGTCACTCTGACCAACTGCCCTGTGCACTACAGTGTAGGCCTGATACAGCGCTGATGTCTAAAGCAGCAGAAGGATAAAGATATGTAACATGATCATCATTCCAATAGTTTACAGACATGTACCACACTCACTCACTCTGTACCTGAAGCAGAATGAAGCAGTGCAGATGTCAGGGCCAGGGTTGTACCAATGTCAAATCTGGAGTAGCAGGGGAGGTTATACAATCTGACTTTTCTGTGTATTGTTTTTGTTTTAAACAAAACATCATGCACACCAAGGGGTAAAAAATGAATAGACAACAGCAAAAGAATGAAAGACAGAAAAACTGCAGCTACCACAAGAACACTCCAGCAGTACTGACAACTCAGTGACTTGACCGTATGATATTCTGGCAATAACAGACCCTACATGTACCACAGTTTTGATAACAACAACCAACCACACATGATAATAGCACACACATCAGCGGAATATACGAGCAATAAGGACAGGGTGACTAATAACATAATAAAAACTGGGATGACTAACGATCAGTTGATCTCATCAGATGAAATCAATCCTGAGACATCCTGGCCTCTGACAAATCTCTGTGGACCCTAGATTGCAAACTGGCCTGTACACTCACACACACATCCACATGAGAGAAGACAGATAAATTCCAGACAAACAATATGAGGAATGAATTTCAGGATAGGAAACACTTGTCAGGGAGTATGGACAGAATGGGACGGGATTGCCCAGCTATTTTCTGGCACACAGAATACACATGTAGCGGCAAGCAACAGACGTCCAACTTCAAAAGCATTCAACACAGCCCCTCAGATCAGAGTCTGGTAATCAGTGACCAGTAACAGCAATGACGTCAACACCTCTCAAGTCAGTCTGTACATGCAGCCCAACACTCCATATCCTGCCTCACGCTCACCGCTAGCATGGTCACTGATATGCAAACAATAGAAAACAAGTTGGACGTGTGGGTACAGGTTTGTTTTTCTTAGTGAGCTTTCAAGCCCTCCTGTCAGATGCTCTTGTGGCTTGTGGTGAAAGTTCTTATTTCTGCATCAAAAGTCAGACAAAGTTTGGGTTAATAGATGTTTGTAAGATCATGGTATCTGGATATTTTCAGGACCTCCAGTGTTGTTCTTTTTTTTCCTTTTTTTTTTTTATTGCTGAAAAAATCTGCATACAGACCTGGACATACCACAATAAACACCTGTACTCCCAGAGGCAAAACAGAGATCAGCCTTCAAGTATACACATCTTTCTTTTGAGATCAGCTTTCATTCATACATACACACCTCTATATATATATATAAAATCTTCCTTCATAATCTTTGTCTGAAGACTAAATATAGTGAATAAAATCCCCTGACCACCCAAAGGTCTCAAACACAGTTTTGTGACAACTATGGAACGACCAGCTAACAACTCTTCACTGACCCATACCAGCAGTGACACTGACCTGAGCAGGCCACTGAGACACAGTGGAGATCTGGGGGGGGGGGAGAGGGGAGGGGGAGGAAGCGGATGGATAGTGTACATGCATGACTAGTCAGCCTGTAGGATCATTTCAGATCTATGGAACAGAAAGAAAGATAGTGTACATGCATGACTACAGTCAGCCTGTAGGATCATTTCAGATCTATGGAACAGAAAGAAAGATAGTGTACATGCATGACTACAGTCAGCCTGTAGGATCATTTCAGATCTATGGAACAGAAAGAAAGATAGTGTACATGCATGACAACAGTCAGCCTGTAGGATCATTTCAGAACTAGGAAACAGAAAGAAAGATCTGCTGAATTTTGAACTGGACACAATTTTTTCTCTGTCATGTTTCCCCCCCACCCCCTTTTTTTCACACATCACACATACCAGTGTGCACACTTGTGTGAGCGCACACACACCCACAATGTAATACACACACTCACTCTCTCTCCCTCTCTTTTCCCGTTCTCCCCAAACACATGGTACCAGCACTTGTGGCAACTGGACCTGTATACAAGCACACAGAAAAAGTCAACACTGGGCATGTGTGGAAGGCTTCTTCACAAAAACAGAGAGAATCAAGCCACGCATCTTTCTCCTTTTTGTAGTCATCTTTAATCAACACATACCAAACACTGAAGAAACCATATTTATAAAAAACTCTGCTCCTCCTGACCACACAATCCACACTACAAACCCGTCCTCAGACTCTCACACACACACACAGACATTCACACAGGTGCAAGTACATCTTATCTTCTTTATATCATACATACATAACCACTCACATTCTTATCACTACTTCCACAAAGTTGGAGATTCCAAATGTCAGTGAAAACAAGCTCTATCCTGAACAAAAACACGGACACAGCACTAAGAAGAAAAAACAGAGAAAAAAAAAAACTGTAGGGAAATGACCATAGTCTCATCTGTGTGGGCGCAAGTCAGGTGTGTATACATGTGTCCATGTGGTCAGTGTTGTGTGCACTGACCACTGCGGGCGCTCTAACTAACAACAGCTACAATGACCGCCCACACCACACCACCTGTGAGGCCTGGCTTTGCTCCCTTCCCCTGACATCAACTGGTGTCACTTGCAAGCAACTGTTCCATGGCCACTGTCTTTCCTTGACACCGCGAAGAGTGCCACCAGCCTGTGGGGCTGTTTCCTGCGCTCTTCATTCAAGATAGGGCTCCCTCCCTTCATCCCTCCATCTCCTTCCAACCGTCACCATCAGCAGACAAAATCACAACACGGTTCCCTTTCCACTTTCACAGGCTGGAAGAGATGCAGAAGAGGAGGGGGAGGGGGTGGGGGTGGGGGACTAGAAGGGTCTAGTTCTAGGCCTGTTGTGTACTGCCTTGGTCTTTCTGCAGAATTCTGTTGGCCACTGCCGCCACCAGGGCGGCCCCCTTGCCACTGCCGTCCTCTGACAGCATGAACTTGAACTGAAACACAGAGAGAGAATGACATCACAGAACTGGAACAACCACACAAAACAACATCAACTACTGAAACACAGAGAGAGAGAGAGAATGACGTCACAGAACTGGAACAACCACACAAAACAACATCAACTACTGAAACACAGAGAGAGAGAATGACGTCACAGAACTGGAACAACCACACAAAACAACATCAACTACTGAAACACACACAGAGAGAAGAATGACGTCAACAGAACTGGAAACCCCACAAAACAACATCAACCCATGAAACACAGAGAGAGAGAATGACGTCACAGAACTGAACAACCACACAAAACAACATCAACTACTGAAACACGAGAGAATGACGTCACGAACTGGAACAACACACAAAACAACATCAACTACTGAAACACAGAGAGAAGAGAGAATGACGTCACAGAACTGGGAAAAACCACACAAAACAACATCAACTACTGAAACACAGAGAGAGAGAGAATGACGTCACAGAACTGGAACAACCAACAAAAACAACATCAAATACTGAAACACACACAGAGAGAGAGAATGACGTCACAGAACTGGAACAACCACACAAAACAACCCTCAACTACTGAAACACAGAGAGAGAGAATGACGTCACAGAACTGGAAAACCACACAAACAACATCAACTACTGAAACACAGAGAGAATGACGTCAAAAGAACTGGAACAACCACACAAAACAACATCAACTACTGAAAAAACAGAGAGAGAGAGAATGACCTACAGAACTGGAACAAACCCCACAAAACAACAAACCCAAATACTGAAACACAGAGAGAGAAGAATGACGTCACAGAACTGGAAACAACCACACAAAACAACATCAAAATACTGAAACACACAGAAATAACGTCACAGAACTGGAACAACCACACAAAACAACATCAACTACTGAAACACAACACAGAGAGAGAGAATGACGTCACAGAACTGGAACAACCACACAAAACAACATCAACTACTGAAACACACAGAGAATGACGTCACAGAACTGGAACAACCACACAAAACAACATCAACTACTGAAACACACAGAGAGAGAATGACGTCACAGAACTGGAACAACCACACAAAACAACATCAACTACTGAAACACACAGAGAATGACGTCACAGAACTGGAACAACCACACAAAACAACATCCCAAATACTGAAAAACACAGAGAGAGAATGACGTCACAGAACTGGAACACCACACAAAACAACATCAACTACTGAAACACACAGAGAGAGAGAATACGTCACAGAACTGGAACAACCACACAAAACAACATCAACTACTGAAACACACAGAGAATGACGTCACAGAACTGGAACAACCACACAAAACAACATCAACTACTGAAAAACACACACAAAAGAGAATGACGTCACAGAACTGGAACCACCACACAAAACCAACATCAACTACTGAAACACACAAAAAGAGAGAAGAACGTCACAGAACGGAACAACCACACCCAAAACAACATCAACTACTGGAAACACACAGAGAATAACGTCACAGAACGGAACGACATAAAATGACAACTACTGAAAAACGCACAGAATGATAATAATAAATAAATGGAATTTGTATAATGCTATATCTTGCAAAGACAAATCAGAGCGCTTGCATTCAACATATTCTACAGAGTCATGCAGCCAATAACTATCAAAAGCTTAAATTCAAATGTACGCACCTATACACACACACAGGTTGTAGGTTTTGGCAGGGTAATGGGATTTGGGCTGTTGAAGGCAGGGGCAGTTTTGAGATGAAAGAGGGAAAAAGTTAGGTTTGAAACAAATATGTCTTGAGGCTGGATTTATATGTGTCATATGTAGGCCTCTGTCGAAGAGAGAGAGGAAGGTCGTTCCAGATGGATGGACCAGAAATAGAGAAAGAATGACGACCAACGATGGATTGGTTGAATCTAGGTATTCGTAAGCACAAGGTATCTGCAGCAGAGCGGAGGGAACGAGAAGGAGTGTACAGGTGAAGACATTCACAGAGGTAGGAGGGTGCTGTTTGGTGGAGACATTTGTAACAGAGGGTACAGATCTTATAGTTTACTCTCTGTGGCACAGGCAACCAGTGGAGAGATCGCAAGAGAGGAGTAATGTGTTCAGATTTTTTCTTTCTGAAGACTAGGCGAGCTGCAGAGTTTCATTCTGTCAGAATGATGTCAAATGGACAAAGCAGTAACACAAAATGACACTGATCAACTACTGAAACCCACAGACACTGACATCAATATACACCAGACACATTGAACGTCAACACTGAGAATGGCATGAGTGTATCACCTTGACTTGAAGACTGTGTACATGCAAGTGTGTGCGTCTGTGTGTGCACGCGTGCATGCATGTGTGCACGCGTGCGTGCATGTGTATTGATTACGAGTTGTGTGTGTGCATGTGAGTGTGTGTATGTATATTGATTACGAGTTGTGTGTGTGTGTGCATGTGCGTGTGTGTGTGCCTGCCTGCCTGCATAAAAGAAAGTGCATACACATGGGTTTTATAGGTTTGTGCATATATATGCATATCTACATGCAGATATGAGTTAAAGCTAACATGGTGGGTTTTTTAAAAACAAGTGGGGGGGGGGGGGGGGGAGGAGATGGCGCCATACCCTGATGCCAGGGGCCAGCACTTTGGTTTTCTGCATCATGAGGTCATGGAAGAAGGGGTGGAACCTGTACAGGGAGCCGTCCACACCCACCGTCACCTCCGGCCTCTTCATCTTGTTCAGTAGACATGCCACACCTGCACACACACACACGCGCGTGCGCACACGCACACACGGGTTTTGGATTATACCCTTGCTAGCTAGTGAAGAGCTGTTCATTAGAAGACGAAACACGCAGGGTTCAAAGGGGCAGAACACCACTTTACGACTGTTCATACATTTGCTCATTTTTTTTCATGATCTGTTGCTGATCTGATGACTGCACATGAATTTATACACAAACTTTACAGACAGAAGGCGAAAACGATTTGATTAAACCCTCACCCATATCTTCCTTTTTCCTAAGTAATTCATTCATGCACACATACACCTGCACATACTACTTCCACAGACATATATATTGCTCTCTCACGACAGAACACAAATAAACAACTATCAGTCAACATATGCATATCAATACATCAGTCTGTAAATACAGTCACTACATAAACAACAGGAACAAAAGAGAAAACAGAGGAAAGGGGAAACAGCATTTAACACACAAACACACGCAGACAGACAGACATTCATTCAACTTCAGAAACACACATCTATCTCCTTCTCCTTCCCATGTCCTGTCCAAAATCACTGTTTAGTGGAAAGACGTTAAAATGAAGACACACACACACACACAGGTGGCGCTGCTCGAGTGGCGACACTCTCTACTGACAGGCGATATACTTTTTTTGTTTGTTTTCGTTATATTGTGTGTCTATCAACTCAAAGTTCTGCAGAGTTGTGTCTGGTGTCTGGTGTGTCAGTACTAACAGCAACAATGCTGGGAAGATCAGTTCTATTTACTCTTTTAGTCTGCTTTCTCATAGCGTCATCTGACTGTGTGCGAGGCGCGCCTAACGACAACAGCCATGGCCGGTCGTCGTACACTCGAGAATTTCTCCTTAGCCTGAGGGAATCAGCCAGTGTGTTAGCAGAAGGCAAAGACTGCAACTTTCCATGTGATATTTTACCTTCAACAAATAACAACGATAAAACTTGGAAGAACATCAAGAAAAGAAAGCGAGGTAGGAAAGGTGGTGTGAGACAAAGACTAAAAAATTTGAATAATCGGAAAACTCCGCTACCAACCGTGCTCCTAGCCAATGTCCAGTCCCTACGTTCCAAAACCGACGAGCTTCAAGCAAACATCAACTACCTACACCAATATAACAAAGCCGGAATTCTTGCCTTTACCGAAACCTGGCTGAGTCCCGCCGTACCGAACTGCGACCTCTCCATTGACGGCTTCGGTCAACCCATTCGGCTTGACAGAGACTCACACGCAACGGGGAAGGCACAAGGCGGAGGTTTGTGCTTCTACATCAATGAGCGTTGGTGTGGTGATGTTAAAATTAGAACTACGCTATCCGTGGAGGACATTGAACTGCTCTCTGTTTCGCTCCGGCCTTTTTACTTACCACGGGAATTCCCGCAATTATTTTTCACTTTAGTTTACATTCACCCCAAAGCAAGAGTGGCTAGAGCAACTGAACATATATTAGATCACCTCCATGTGCTCGATTCTATATCCCCTGATGCCCCTAAGTTTATCCTGGGTGATTTCAATAACTGTTCCCTTACTAAACTACTGAAGAACTATGAACAGTATGTGACCTGCCCTACACGAAGAAACAAGACCTTAGACTTGTGCTATGGGACTGTAGCAGGCGCCTATAGATCGTTGCCTTTGCCTCCCCTGGGATCATCTGACCACAACTGCGTTCTTCTTGCACCCATGTACCAGTCAGTGTTTCGGCGCCTTCAACCCATAGTCAGGACCGCAAAAAAATGGACTGCTGATAGTATAGCTAGTCTGCAAGGCTGCTTTGATTGCACTGACTGGGATATGTTTTATGATGTGTGTTCAGATCTGAATGAGCTCACTGATGTTATTTGTTCTTATATTTCATTTTGTGTTAGTTGTGTCATTCCAACTAAGGAGATAACCATTTACCCCAATAACAAGCCTTGGGTTACAAAGGATCTGAAACGTGTTTTAAACAAAAAGAAAGTAGTATTTTACACAGGCACAGAACAACAAAAGAAGGAAGTAAACAAAGAAGTCAAAGCTGCTGTTGCACGGGCCAGACGTATATATAAAAATAAGATAGAAGACAAGTTTGCGAGGAACAATTTTCGTTCTGCATGGCAGGGTATCAAAAATATGTCTGCAGTAAATATGGTAGGTGTCCAACATAGGTCAAAGATCAGTTTGCAGGGAGTATGTGATAACAACTTACCAACCATCTAAACACATTTTTTTACTCGCTTTGAAAAGCATGATTTCTCAGATGAATTAAATGATCTGAAGCAATCCCTAGTTTCTGAGAATAGCGTCATTGTTGATGAAGAAATTATCTGTAAGCACTTAAAGGCAATAAATATTAACAAATCTCCCGGACCAGACGGTATATGTGGAAGAACCCTGAAATTCTGCGCTACTGAGCTTGCCAGTGTCCTTCAACACCTTTCCAGGCCTCACTGGATACTTGTCAGATTCCTGTTATTTGGAAAACTTCCAATGTAATACCTCTTCCAAAGAAACCCAATCCTTCTCGGCCTAACGATTTTAGACCTGTAGCTCTCACATCTCTTGTGATGAAAACGCTGGAAAAGATTGTAAAATCTCTCATTCTTTCTGCTACAGAGAAAGACCTTGACCCACTGCAATTTGCATACAGGTCTCGAAGGGGTGTCGAAGATGCCAAACTATTCATTTTGAACAAGTTGTATAGCCACTTGGAAACACCTGACTCTCATGCCAGAATATTGTTCGCTGACTTTAGTTCAGCTTTCAATACAATGCAGCCTCACGTTCTGGTTAACAAAATAATTTCAAAATTTGACGTAGACAATCAACTTGTTCGTTGGCTGATTGAATTTTTTAAACCAACAGACCACAGCGTGTTTTGGCCAACAAAATATCTTCTTCGGTTAGATTTACCTGCACTGGTTCTCCCGCAGGGTTGCGTCCTCTCACCACTCTGTACATTCTATACACAGATGATTGCAGAAGCAACTATGGAAATTCCTTTCTGTAAAGTTCGCAGACGATAGTGCTCTGTTATCCCTCTTATCCGGATCAGTCTTAGACCATGGTCCAGCCCTCACCGAGTTCGTACACTGGTGTGACGAGGCCTATCTGGAGCTAAATGTTTCTAAAACTAAAGACCTGCCTATCGACTTCAGAAGATCAGGCATACTCCTAAGAATATTATTATCCATAATCAAGAGGTTGAAAACGTTTTGAACTATAAGTATCTGGGAACTGTTTTTGACCACAAGTTAAACTGGGACGTTAACACTGACGCTATTGTCAAAAGGGACAACAACGTCTGTATTTTCTGAGGAAACTGAACTCATTTTTTGTAGACAAAAAGATCCTTTCCTTGTTTTACAAGTCTTACATAGAGAGTGTTCTAAGTTTTGCTTTCATTTGTTGGTACAATAACCTTAGTGTTAAAAACAAGAATGGCCTGCAGAGAATTGTAAGAATCTGCTCAAAAATAATTGGAAAGAACAAAGAGATCTCATGTCGTTCTGCAATCAGCAGCTTGTACGCAAAGCCACAGCCATTTTGGCTGATCCTTCTCATGCTTTGTTTCCAGAATTTCAAATGTTGCCTTCGAACGCCGTTTTCAGTGTCCCATCAGCAAAACCAACAGAAAAAGAAATTCTTTTGTGCCAGTAAGCATTCGACTTCTGAATTCACAATGATGTTGACTACCTAGTTCTTACATTTCTCTGAATTATCTGCCTGATTGTCATTGTTACGAGTGTAGTCAATACATAATTGTGTGTGTGTGTGGTGTGTGTGTGGTGTGTGGTGGGTGCGTGGGTGTGTGAAATAAGTCTGTGTTCTAGTCAACTGTCTTAAAACATTGAATTCATATATTGGTGTATGGTGTGGTGTGCGTGGGCGTATTCGCACACACACGTACGTGCGTGTGTACGTGCTGCGTATATGCGTGCGTAAAAATAAGTTTTTATGTCTTCTAGTCAATGGGTTTAAAATTGTGTTCACAATTGATGTTTGTGCGCATGCGCGCGTGTGTGTGGTGTGTGTGTGTGTGTGTGTGTGTGTGTGGTGACATTTTATTTGAAAACCAATATGAAATATAGCTTTTGTGTCTTTGATATATTTGATGAGTATCAATCTGCCTGTCAGTATTGTAATTGCCCTTCATGGGATGATTAAAGTGTTTTTGACTTGACTTGACTTGACTTGACTTGACTTGACACAGAGACTGCATACCTGCGGCAGCCAGAAAGGCGGCACGTTTGGAGACCAGGGTGCAGACATGTCGCACCAGCTTGCAGTCCTGTTCCGTGACGTTGTCCACCTCCAGCTCCTCAAAGATCTCCTTCGTCGTCTTGAACGTCTCCGGGTCGTCCCTGGACACACAAGCCAACAAGGGGCCGGCCCTCAGCATAACCCAAGACTCTGCAAACGGCCCTAACAGCCACTGCTTAAAAGATAGCAGGTCAAGATCTAAAGGGCTAGGTTATAATATCATTCCCCCAAAAAAGTCTGAGGCCTTTCTTACTTATCTTTCTCTTTTCTATGCCCTTGTTCTGGATCTCTATTTCTCTGTTGTTCTCCCTTGCTATGGATCTCTGTTGTTCTCCCTTGCTATGGATCTCTGTTGTTCTCCCTTGCTATGGATCTCTATTTCTCTGTGCTACTCCATTGCTATAGATCTCTGTTGTTCTTCATTGCTATGGATCTCTGTTGTTCTCCCTTGCTATGGATCTCTATTTCTCTGTTGTTCTCCCTTGCTATAGATCTCTATTTCTCTGTTGTTCTCTCTTGTTCTGGATAGATCTGTCAGTTGGCCGTCATGCAGGTAACTTATGAATTGTGAGTTTAAGTACAGGCGCAGGAATTGTGCTCACCATTCAAGTGTAAGACTTACACAACTGAATACTTACGATTCAATTTCAGAGACGTATTTGGTGTAGAAGCGCCCCCTGGTGGCCATGTGGTAGGAGCCCTCCCCGCCAAAGAGCACGCCATTCTTCCTCAGCTTTTCCAGCGCCAGACGCACGATCTCTCCCATGTACATGCCAGAGATGAACTTCTCGTATCTGCCAACACATGTCCACATGCCCATGTCAAAATGTTGGGTCACATTCTCATGACATGTTTTTCACACCAATAGGCCATATTGTCAAATATGTTAGGTCTTATTTTCCAAATGTTCACTGACACACCTTGACTAATTGTTAATTCTACGACCACATGAACGGCAAACAAAGAGGAGGAGGAGAGATATAAAAAGAGGTGAGACAAAGAGGAGGAGAGACAGACAACGAGGGGGAGAGACAGACAAAGAGGAGGCGAGACAGACAACGAGGGGGCGAGACAGACAACGAGGAGGCGAGACAGACAACGAGGGGGAGAGACAGACAACGAGGAGGAGAGACAAAGAGGAGGAGAGACAGACAAAGAGGAGGAGAGACAGACAACGAGGAGGAGAGACAGACAACGAGGAGGAGAGACAGACAACGAGGAGGAGAGACAGACAAAGAGGAGGAGAGACAGACAACGAGGGGGAGAGACAGACAACGAGGGGAGAGACAGACAACGAGGAGGAGAGACAGACAAAGAGGAGGAGAGACAGACAACGAGGGGGAGAGACAGACAAAGAGGGGAGAGACAGACAAAGAGGAGGAGAGACAGACAAAGAGGAGGAGAGACAGACAAAGAGGAGGAGAGACAGACAAAGAGGAGGAGAGACAGACAAAGAGGAGGAGAGACAAACAAAGAGGAGGAGAGACAGACAAAGAGGAGGAGAGACAGACAAAGAGGAGGAGAGACAGACAAAGAGGAGGAGAGACAAGACAAAGAAGGAAGGGGGGGGCAGACAAAATGAAATGCACCGACTAACCTGTGTTTGCCAGCATTGATAGAATGCTTGTCCACCTGTCTGTCAAAGTCAGTGGTGATGAAATCCAAACAACCGTCATCGCCAAATGCACCCCACTCTGTGTTGATCAGCATCTGAAACCATGCAGTCACACACACACAAAGATTATCTCCCATGTTCCACACTTCATATGTGCACACACACACACAGAAATACTCCTACATCTTGCTATGACTCAGCATCAGAGTTCACTCCAAGTACACTGGTGCCTGCAGTTCCCAGTAAAGAAACAGACATTACCCTACACTCCACACCTAGTCACCTTTGTTTGCTTCCCCATCTTCAGAGACAGACATGACCAGAACACAGCACAGAAAGACAATCTTGCTCCATCTCTTCACTACCATAGACGACATTTTCTGAATGACTTGCTAGGTGTCCACAGAATCTGGGGGTTGGGATGGCACATGGGATGATAACAACAACAACAACAACAGGGTGGATGGCACATGGGGTGATATTCAACAACTATAACAGGGTGGATGGCACATGGGGTGATAATCAACAACTACAACAGGGTGGATGGCACATGGGGTGATAATCAACAGGATGGATGGCACATGGGATGATGATAACAACAACAACAGGGTGGATGGCACATGGGGTGATATTCAACAACTATAACAGGGTGGATGGCACATGGGGTGATATTCAACAACAACAACAGGGTGGATGGCACATGGGGTGATAATCAACAACTCCCAACAGGGTGGATGGCACATGGGGTGATAATCAACAACTCCAACAGGGTGGATGGCACATGGGGTGATAATCAACAGGATGGATGGCACATGGAATGATAACAACTACAACAACAGGATGGATGGCACATGGAATAACAACAACTACAACAACAGGATGGATGGCACATGGGATGATATCAACTACAACAGGATGAATGGCACATGGAATGATAACTACAACAACAGGATGGACGACACATGGGTTGATAATCAACAACAGGATGGATGGCACATGGAATGATAACTACAACAACAGGATGGACGACACATGGGTTGATAATCAACAACAGGATGGATGGCACATGGAATGATAACTACAACAACAGGATGGACGACACATGGGTTGATAATCAACAACAACAGGATGGATGGCACATGGAATGATAACAACTACAACAACAGGATGGATGGCACATGGGGTGATAATCAACAACAACAGGATGGATGGCATATGGAATAACAACAACTACAACAACATGGTGACACTTGTACCGTGATATACCCTGCTGCTCAGGAAAATTCCACTAGAAGTATAACTACTGTGTGGACTGAAAAATTATGTCCATAAAAGGGCAACTTTTGTTTTTTATCAAGGGGAATTCTGAGGCACACAGGAGCTCCACTGCTGCCATCATGTTGTACTGCAGAGGTCAACTTAACTGTTATTCATATGCTTCTTTATACCATTGTGAAAGTGACATGATACATAGTAATGATAGGTATTGTGGTATTTGTGGTGTGACCCTCACTCACCTCAAGGGGGCCTGGCTCATTGCCTTCAGCCATCTCCACTTTGTCCAGTTGTTCAATGTAACAGGCATTGGTTCCTGTGCCTGTAGCAACACATCATGACACAATAAAAATGATGACACACACATCTTTATACAGTAAATTTCCTGAAATAAAACACCACTCCATGTGTAAACATACAACACTAAATCGGTTATTCACATGTAGTAGATAACACATGGATGTTGACATAAAACTAGTCCAATATGAAATGACAGTTCAAATGTCCTAGTTTCTTTATGGAGATTTTTTGGGGCTTGATTTCAACTAAAGAAAACTGATTTTTGCAGCTGAGGATATTAACTCGGAAAACACTTCAAAACCCAGAGGGCAGAGAGTTCCTAATTCTAAATTAATTTCGCAGTCATTACAGTTCTAATCTGTACAAATTTACATTCTATTCCGGTTTGTTAGACTTGGTTTGTTTCATTTTGTTTCTAGTTTTATGTTTTCTTTTCTTTTCTAAGGAATATTTACAATCAACTTTTGCAGTCTTTCTTTCTAGAATAAAAGAAAAAAGGTTGTACTATCTTTCAATGTGACATAATTATTGAAGATTAAGTATAACAGAAAAAAAGGCAAATGAGCTTGAAGAGAGGAAGTGACATACCAAGAATGATCCCGATGGCACATTTTCTGTCAGAATGGGCACAGGACATGAGGGCCCCCACTGTGTCGTTGATCACTGCCAGACACTCCACCTCCAGGTCCTGTACACAGGCCACACACCCCCATTAGACATCTAGTGTCATCACAGCTAACATCACAGACAAAAATCCAATTTCACAGCTAGTATCCCATACAGACATACATCCAGTATTACAGCTAACATTACAGATAGACATACATCCAATATCACAGCTGTATAACGACATTAAATCAAAGTACTGCTACCATCAGACACTTCACTCTTTTAACCGTGGTGTGGCCTCTTGTGGAATGGTGTGGTTCAGGATGGGGTATGGTGTAGTGGAAGTTTGGGGCGGTGAGGGTGGCATGTGGTGTGGTGTGGTGTGGTGTGGTGTGGTGTGGTGTGGTGTGGTGTGGTGTGGTGTGGTGTTAGGGCTAAGTGCTATGCTGTGAGTCATCTTGAACAGCATTTATGCTACTGGGTTGGGCAGGCTGTAATTATGGCAATGCACTGTACTGTCTGCAATGCCTTTTGTTATACTTTACTGTTATCACACTGCATTACATTTTACTGTATTGTATTGGTGACCACATACCCAGGGTCTTGAAAAATAAAGCACTAACATCACTAACATCGCCATCCACACACACACGCAAACAGTACTGACCCCTCTCCTCTTGATAGCCTGATGAAGGAGGGTGACGATGTCCTGACCCTCCACCCCCTCACACTTGAAGCCCTTGGTCCAGGTGGTCAGAACTGCCTTGGCCAGACCATGCTGTCGGCACGGGAAGGAGAAAGTGAACCCCAGTGGCAGCCGACGATCCTGAAGTTTGTGCTCTTTCACGAAGCGGAACACACATTCTGCGATGTGGTCAAACAGCTGTGGACACACACACACACCCCCAACAATCAATACCTTGTTTCAAGCATGGTGCATTCAGACTGTTGACGCTGCTACAGACGTTAGTTACCACAATAATCAGGAGCTTTAGCCCACATGGTCAATTCAAGAATCAATTAAATTCAAACAGCGCAGGCAACACATCTCACTGAAGTCACCACAGACACTAAGACAAGTCATAATGAACAAAGCAACAACCCTGCCACAACAGTGAAGGAAGGAAGGAAGGAAAAAGACTACAGCACACATATGAAAACAGAAGCACAAGGCCTGCCAGGTCAAAGGGCTGAAGAAGTCTTTTGTTCCTTACCACAAATGGATGTGACCAATGTTTCACAGTCAAATGGTTAGGCATAAAGCGGTAGAGGGAATTTTGCAAGCTTGCCTTGAGACACACACTACATTAATCTAAACAGCCCTAGGTTCAGTAGAAAAATAAATGTGGTTTCCTAAAGCTTACATGTTAATAAAGGAAAACAAATCCAAATATAGTGCACAAAAAGACCTGGGCATATCTTTTTTAGTACTATGAATATGTACACTGCTAATAAAGGTTTTACACTGCTCACAACTGATATGCTTATACAACCTATAATTGTACATGTGTAATGTGAAAGATAAAGTTTAACAAACTGTTATCAAAGAATCCTTAACAAAACCTATACAGCCTCTTGGTTGGAACACATAGCATCAGATACTCTGGACTTGTCAGTTTTTCTGTGTTTTTGTTTAATAGTATAGTAAAGTATGTTCTTTTGAGCCAGAAGGCCCATAGAGCCGGAGCTTATCCCGGTTTCTGTAGCGTTAAGCGAACTGATGGTTTTTCACCACCCCTGTGACAGGACGCTAGTCTGTCGCCAGATACTTCCCCAGCAGAGCTGGTACCCACTTGTACACCTGGGTGGAGTGAGGAAAATATGAGTAAAGTGTCTTTCCCAAGGACACAACACCGAGCCGAGCGGGGATCGAACCCGCGACCTCTGGATCACGAGTTGACCGCCTAAACCACTCGACCACGGTGCCTCCGTTTTTGTTTAATAGCAAAATTAAAGTCTGATTTACACAAATAACTATTCCTGCAAACAATAAAGAAGAAAGCAGTAATTTTTCAGCCACATAGCACCCAGTGCTGGGAAAGCATGACCATGCACACTATCCTTAAATATACAATACATATATTATACAGTTTTCTTTTTTCATTCTTTATTTTCCAGGATAATGGAATAAACAAGTTGTGTGCTTTTTTTTTTACATCCAGTTCCTGTGTGTATGCAGTTTTGTAAATTTTGTTATCTATTCCCACAGGCACACAATGGCTTACTCTTCCGGAAAGTGAAACAGGTTTTAACGTGTGCACAAGATGTTCTTCCTGCACTTGCACATGGGACTTCAGTTTATAGTCTCATCCAAAGGACTTTTTGGGGGAGTGGAGTCAGCACTGATGTTAACTCAAGGAGGAAAAGTCCCCTTGAATGGGATTCGAACCCTGGTCAGCAGATTGCGAGCACAATGCCCAATGCCCTAACCACCAGTCTATTCTGACCCCCACAAACCAAGAGGCCTGCAACTATACCAGTTCTTTTTTTCTAAACAATCAAAATTCAATGACTATTTGTTGACACAATGACCATTCCATAAGTAAATGACCATTTAATAGTGGCAGCTTCTGTGGCAATATGATATATACATCATCCTTCCCCTGTAGTATACACAACTACAATGCCCTGTGTGGACACTACTATTATACCATTACATCCATCCAACCACACACCACTACACACATGCACTGTCTAACACAAATGCTACACATATTTCAGGAACTACAGAGCTACTACACTCACACAATATTTGACACATGCGACACATATTTCTGGAAATACAGAACTACTACACTCACACAATATTTGACACATGCTACACATATTTCAGGAACTACAGAACTACTACACTCACACAATATCTGACACATGCTACACATATTTCAGGAACTACAGAACTACTACACTCACACAATATCTGACACATGATACACATATTTCAGGAACTACAGAACTACTACACACATACCCTTGAGGGATCAAACAACTACTACACACAAATCCTCGAGGAACAACACAATAATTACACACAACATTGAATAACAAATAACAGCAAGACTTATCAACGACATGACCATTTCACACAACACACAAAACATAAAACATACACACACCAATACCACCATCTATTTACAGTTTTCATCATAACAGCTGCAAGTTTCAAGCATGATGAAAGAAAAATGAAAATGAAAAAATACAATCTACCCGTGTTAATTTGTTAATGATCTGAAGGTGTCCTGTTAAAAAAATAGTAAAGCCAACGCATTTCAACAAAGGAACAGCACAAAAGCAGCAAAAGAACAGCAAAGGCAACGCATTTCATAAAAAAAGACAGAACCCACCCCCCCAAAAAAAAAAAACAACAACAAAAAAACAACAACAAAAAACACCAGAATGACAACTAGAATTCAAAATCCATATATGGCTTATAGTGGCCATACTGATGTATGACAGCTCTAAATTTATTTCCATCTCCCAATGCTCAATCTATCAAACCTCCCTAACTGGGAAAAATAAAAACAAACAAACCAAAAAGACCCCCATACAATAACCTCCTAAAACACCCACACATTTGATGACAGAAACCAGGGCAGTGTTTAACCCTTGAGGGCAATATTGCTCGTCATCATCTCTGTACATCTTGCTAACAGCTGGGCCCATGACGTTGACACCCCTCCCCTCCCCTCCCCACCCCAGCTGTGATGCAGGGTCTCACTCATTAAGCGCCTCACCTGGCAGATGGTCCACATTGATTTGAGACTGGGGGCCGCAGCAGCATTGATTTGAGACTGGGGGCCGCAGCAGCATTGATTTTAGACTGGGGGCCGCAGCAGCATTGATTTTAGACTGGGGGCAGCAGCAGCATTGATTTTAGACTGGGGGGAGCAGCAGCATTGATTTTAGACTGGGGGCCGCAGCAGCATTGATTTTAGACTGGGGGCCGCAGCCTTGATTTTAGACTGGGGGCCGCAGCATTGATTTTAGACTGGGGGCCGCAGCGTTGATTTTAGACTGGGGGCCGCAGCATTGATTTTAGACTGGGGGCCGCAGCATTGATTTTTTCAGGAGTGTTCCTACTGTCAACCCTCACAACGAAGGTGTAGAGGAAGCCACCATGGATGGATGGATGGATGGACAAATGATGACTCTGTCCTCCACGGTCTACTCTACCAGTAACACACCCACATACCAAGTGTGAGAGAATGGATTCAATTCCTGTCTGGAACCAAACTGGCCCATCCATGACACCACGACAGGTGGTCTAGGTGCTAGTCTTTTGGATGAAGTGATTCAAGTACAGGTAAACAATCCACAGCAAGAAGAGCATTGTCACTGGCAAAATTCTGCAGGGTAAAAAGCAGTTCTCACAGGCAAACAAACAGTCTACACCATCAAATATGCAAAAGAAAGAAGAGGCACTGCACAGGAGGTGATGCACCCTCCAAAGGAGGCCTGCCCACGTTGTAGGAGCACAAATCTACACTGCAACACACGGTCAACCACAGCACACACGGCCACTTCCCCAAAACACAGCTCACTTTTTTGTGGACCGACTTCAAAACTACCCCCAAACTGAACAGCACGATGAACATTTAACCAAGGTCCTGAATTACAGAGTACATTTACTTCTTCATTCCAACAGAATGTGTGCAAGTATTCACTGACATCAGTGTGTTACTGTGTTCCATTAGTCATCCCTACCCAAGACTTCTATGGATCTGCCAACAGTCTCTCAGTGTAGCATCTGTCATATTACTCTGTCACTGTGTTGTGTGGTCAGCCCTATCAAAAGGTCATCTGTGAATATTCACCGACAGAAGTGTGCTACTGTACTGTTTTAGTCAGCACATGTATACATAACATACAGGGACATAACACACAGGGACACGCGAGTGCTTATTCCATTATCATCAAAATAAAAGAATAAATAAATAAATATTAAAAAATAATAAATAAAATAACAGTCATGAGATATGTCTGCATAAGCAGTACAATTTAATGTCTATACAAAGGTGTGGAGTGCAAGATGATCTCACTGAATACAATTTTCATGTCTGCTACATCTCAGCGTGTACAAGCTCACA
Source organism: Rapana venosa (assembly GCA_028751875.1). NCBI lineage: Eukaryota > Metazoa > Mollusca > Gastropoda > Neogastropoda > Muricidae > Rapana > Rapana venosa. Next base: position 75,848,333 of record CM054139.1, read on the forward strand.
GTACCTGTACACCGGTGCCCAGCATGATGTGTTGTGGAATCAGGAAAATGCGGCTCTCCATCTTGACCTCCTGACCCTGCAGAGACACCAGCAGCACACGGAAGTTGGTGCCACCCAGATCCAGGGCCAAGAACTCTCCAATCTCTGCACACATACACATGAAAATATATGTGCATGCATGCATGCCCACACATACTCAGGGGCATAAACACGTGTACATGGACAACAAGCATATATACATGAACACGTTGTACACACAGACTGACACACATTTACACACCATGTAAAATCTCATTTTGACTTATGATCCTACAATAATCTAACCCACAACACAAGAGAATTTCTTTATGAAAATGAAGGATGACATTCTTGGCAATATGAGAGCTGAATATGGCTTAAACTGCTAAAATATACTGTTATTGGAAAAAAAGGCAAAAAACCGAGGAAACACTAAATGTGATGACTGAAAAAGGGGTGATGGAGTTGAGACAGAGGGAGGAGTCACTGCGCATTAAGGAAAAAACCCGACATGTTCAAACATCAAAGCCAAACAAGCCCAAACAAAATAAACAACAAAATCCAGTGTGATGAGCTCTAGAGCAGAATCTACTCTAAACCCGGACTCCTGCAGTTCACCTCTATCTATCATTACCACCTTCTAAATTAGGACTCAGCATGTTCTGTGGGATCAAACAGGATACAGAAAGACGAAAAGTGAAGACACATGAAAAATAAACAGTGGAAAAATGATAGACAGGACATTCCCAGGCCTGATACCAATCCGGATTGAGTTTTGACACCAACAACCGGGTTATTCTATACACACACACACACTTATGTGCATGTAGGGGGGAGGGGGAGGGGGGGATGGGATAACCTGGTGGTTAGAGCGTTGTGCATTGTACTCATGATCTGCTGACCTAAGTTTGAATCCTGTTCCAAGGGGATTTCGCCCCTAGACTTAACATCAGTGCCGATTCCCCTCCCCCTAAAAGTCCTTCAGTTGAGATTATAAATCAAGATCCCATGTAAGAATGCATGCAGAACATCTTGTGCACAAGTTAAAACCTGTTCCGCTTTTTGGACAAGTAGGCCATTGTGTGCCAGTGGGAACGGATGACATTTACAAAACCACAAACGGGGAATGTGTGTAAAAAAAGAGCAAGAGCGGTTATTCCATTATCCTCAAAATAAAATAAAACAAAAACCAAAATTTATCACACACACACACAAACTGCTCCCCATATAGAGTAACAGCTGTTACCATTTTAGTTTTCCTAGTATCCTCAACAGTTATAGATTTTACTTATACAGGGTTGGGGGTTTTTACCCCCCCCCCATAAATGTGCTGAACCCACATTAATGTGGGGTCCAAATGATTCAGCTTAATTTAGTATCAAACACAAGATGGGGATAGAGGCAGCTGTATGATACAGCCTGTGAAGTAGATCACAGGAGAAAAGACACAAACAACTATTCTGTACACAGATAACCCATAATTATTCACACAATGTATGACATGTCAAATGTTGAGCACATTATGCACACTATGTATACTGAGTAACGGCAAAAGACATCACATCAACAAGACCGTTGCAGACAGACTGACCAAAGCAACAGAGGTAACTGTAACAACGGGGAAGAACATACACTGATATTGCTTACCGACCATCTGAGTCATTAAACATTTGGGAAAAAGAGAGGGGGAAATGGAAGGGCAGAGTCAGAGGCCAAGACCAAGAAAAAGGCGACTGACAGGGCCAGAGAGGTCTACACAACACAAAAGAGAACGAGACGCACAGGAAGACAGAAAAAGAATGACAGGAACAGACAGGAAGACAGAAAAAGAATGACAGGAACAGACAGGAAGACAGAAAAAGAATGACAGGAACAGACAGGAAGACAGAAAAAGAATGACAGGAACAGACAGGAAGACAGAAAAAGAATGACAGGAACAGACAGGAAGACAGAAAAAGAATGACAGGAACAGAGAGGAGACAGAAAACAAAAATCCTGACAAAAACAGAAGAAAGAAAAAAAGTAGAAAGGAGACTGACAAAGCGCAGTTCACAGGTTTTTGTTTTTTAAAAGAAAAAAAGGGAAAAAAAGCTAAATGTATTTAGTCACAATTCTTGATTTATGACTGACAATGGCCTCATCCCTTCATAAGTTCAGTAAATATTCATGAATGTGTATAAAACAAATCAACCAGCAGACAAACCTCCAACAAGAAAGCTGGAGAAAAGAGAAGGAGTGTTAGTTACCTGACCCATTGGGGACAGCCCTGACGTAGGTGGGGAACATCTTGATGATGGCCTTGTCATTGGTGCTTCTGCCCAGCCCCTCCTCCATGTTCTGCAGCATCAGCTGCATCACCTTGCGATAATCCTCATCGCTGAGCTCCAGGGGCTTCAGGATATTTTCAATCTGAAAACATAACATCAACAACATTATTTATTGTTACCCTCTTTATCACTCTAAGGTCCTCGTCATCATCAGCTCCAGAGGCCTGAGGGTATGGTCACCTGTGCATATATCACTGCCATGGACTTTGACTTGACTTGACTTGAATTCTCTCTTATATTACTAGAGGAGTTATTGGGGCACTACAATGAATACACACATCATGCAGCTAGGTGTCTTGGGAAAGTTCACTTCAATTATACAATTTGTAAAGTTGTCACAGAAGTGACTGTTCGGCGATGTGAGTGGATCCTTTTCTCTTTTAACTGAACATCGCTTTCTGACCACTGCCATCATCCTCATCAACTCTACTGAGTCATCCCTGGGGGGAAAAAATCACTGCTTTAATCATTAAGAGAGAGATAGTCAGAAGAAAAAAAGCATAACAATTGTCCCTAGGCCACGGTGAAAAAGACTGCAGGCACTGTATGAAAACCACTGCTCTTTACTTCTGTCATGGTGGCTTTGTAGATGGGATGGCCGAGTTGTCTTAGAAGAGACTCAAATACACAACTTGGGCTATTCTGTTGATATTAAAACTATACTATTTATTCCTATGATCAAATTTGTTGCAGGTTTTTTTTTTTTTTTTTTTTTGCTTTTTGGAAGAAATGTTATAAAGCAAAAGCACATAGAAGTAAACAGAAAATATCACACAAAATAAAAATGAAGGTGAGAACAAGAACCTGCAGAAAGTGAGACTGACCATTTCATCATCTTGAGATATAGATCCACACAATACTCAGTGTACTGAACCCTCTTTAGACAAACATGATCAGATGTAGTATGACTGGCGTTTCATCACCTTGATATTGAAAAACTCTTCTGCAATTCTCCATAGACTTACATCAGACTCCTGGGTAGAAAAGAGAAGATAGAAAGTAGATGAGTGCAAGTGTGTGTGCAAGTGTGCATATGCGTGCACGCATACGTGTGTGCATGTGTGTGTGTGTGTGTGTGTGTGTGTGTGTGTGTGTGTGTGTGTGTGTGTGTGTATGCATGCATACATGCACATGCCATGAGAAAAGAGTGGGAAAGAAAGAAAAAGAGAGAGATTAGAGAGACTGACAAACAGACAGAGTTAAAAAACAAAAACAAAACAAGGAACATTTCAAAAGAGTGGGTAAAATGGAATGAGATGATGAAAACATTCTTCAGGAAAACAACATTCAACATGTTTGTGATTGGGTAACTATGTTGGCCTATAGTTATCATAGACTAGTTATTGTTTACAAGTATGAATGATAATCAATGATGGATTTTAAATTAAACACATGACCACTGTGAAGAAGTCAACAACTAGTCATGAATGCCTTACTGACTCATCTGGATGACACAGCTGATGCCAAAAATAATTATCAAAGTGGACAACCACTTACTGAATAAAATTTTCAAAAATCAACAACATACTTGAATCTTTTTTTAACTGTATAATTCACACTGGGTAGACAGTAATACATTAATGGAAAATATTTCCTTCCTTTAAAATTAGCATGAAGGGTAATGAAAAAAATTACATTCACCTTTGGTGTATTTTAACTTTCCTTTGAATGCATGTGCACACACGTGCATAGTACATTCATCATCAGAAGAAAAAATCACCACCAGTAACCCATCTGACACTTATTACACAGAAAAAAAAACCCAACCCAATGACTTAAGCTTCTGTGAATGCGACTCCTATACAGACCAAATCAGGGCATGACAAAAGATTTTAAATCAAAATCTTATGAATGATATCAAAATTACACAAGGGAATCTGTTTGATAGCATGGTGTTTTTCTTTGCTTTATCATTTATGTTAGCTGACAGTGAAGGGTGTGTGTGTGTGTGTGTGTGTGTGTGTGTGTGTGTGTGTGTGTGTGTATGAAATATTCAGATTGCTATGAGAACTCCCTAAAAACCTATAAGGGAGAGAGGAGGAGAGAGAGAGAGAGAGAGAGAGAGAGAGAGAGAGAGAGAGAGAGAGAGAGAGAGAGAGAGGAGAGAGAGAGAGAGAGAGAAGGAAGGGAAGGACAATCTGAAAAAATCTAGTCTGTAAACTACCAATAAACCAACATAAAAAACCTCTCAAATGAAAGTGCTATTTATCAATATATATCTGTATGCACACACACACACCTATCCTACACCCCTTCTTTTTTTTCCCCAAACATGAGTTGTCATAAAAACATTATTTTGTTTCCTCCAACATTCTTTTGGCATGAGCTGAGGGTGCCTATTCCCTTCACTCCAACAGTTTGAATGATATAACAGTGATACAAACAGTAATGACTGCTAGCTAGTATGTCAGCTATGTATCAGCAACCAACCTAGTTCTAGCTTGACTGATTGTGCCATGGCAAACAAAAAAAATCTGAGATAGGAAAGGTTTATTACAGAAATAAAACAATAAAAAAAAGTTTAAAACAGTTTGTAACTTGCCCTTTTGCCAGTAGCTTTATCTGTGATGGTGTATCTAAAACTCTTGGCTTGCTGCTTGAGGGACTGGTTGCTATGACAGGTCCCCATTGGAGGATGACAAAGATGCTAGCTGGCTTCTGATCAAACAAAAGCGTCACAAGCAACAACAACCTGTCTGTGTGCTGAACAGCTCAATCCTTTCCCTGTCCTCAACAAAAGGGTCAGTCCTGTCCTTTTTGGTATACCACACCTTGAAAGAGGGCCTCTTGGATCTACTGCCACTCCTTAACTGAACACAATGGCTACAGGAGGAGAACAGCTTCTATGATCTATAATTTACGTTTTGCCCTTCTGTCTTCGTTTTGCTCGTCTCCCTCTGCAGTGCTGTGTGGCTGACCGGCTTTGAACCTTCGATGTCGTCTGCCTTCTCCAGTTGGGGGGAATGGAAGATTTCACGGCAGGTGGCCAAGTCTGATTATCTCACACTTTACACACACACTTTGCTTTGTTGTCGACTGACTGCTGAAACGAACAGGCGACTTTTGTAAAGAAATGATGCAGATGGGCCTGTATGTATTTGTACGCTCGTGTTCCTGTTCCGAGGTGATGATGAAACGACTGTTTACCTTCGTCTGACCGCCGCGGCGCGACGTGCTGCGTTTTGCATATATTACCGAGTACCGGTTGCTGGGTCAGGGGAATACAATTAACCTTTAGTGAGCCAATCACAAAGCTCCACTGTGTGGGCGTCTTAGGGGGCATAGGAGTGCAGTCGAGCAACTTAGTCACACAGGCATTTGAAACCAGTCCTTTATTTTTCGATATCATCCTGTTCAACTTTCGACAATTCCACAGGCGCCTGAATTTTTTAACATGTTTACATTGATTTTTTTTCTCGGGGCGGCGCTAAACGAAATAAGTTGAATAATTTAATACAGATTTAGAACAGAAGCATCAGACTATCAATTTCTCATTCTATTAACACTCTCTACCAGCAATAATGAGTTCCCTGAAGGGTAAAACATCTTTCTACTAGACAGGTAAATGACTAAACAACATGTGGGGCTGTGTGGACTTGACATGAACCATTCCTCCAGCTTCAGGATACACACACACATACACAAACAAATGCATTCACTTGAACATACTAATACAGCCAGTGCTCCTCTCTCCTCTCTCTCTCTCTCTCTCCCTCTCTCTCTCTCTCTCCTCTCTCTCTCTCTCTCTCTCTCACACACACACACACACACAGTGTAAAAACTCTTAAACAATGTTCTTTTAAATTTTCACTGAGAGTGAACAGACGTAAAATCAAATCGAATCTTTTAAGTTTCTATGCTAAAAAAATTATTGGTCTCTCCCATTTTTACACACACACACACACACTTACACACACACGCATGCACGCACACACAGAGCATGTAACCATTCAATATCATGTCACAGACTGGTAAAGGATTTTTTTCTTGAAATCACACCAGTTGAAATAAAAAAGACCAACAATGAAAAACAGAAAAAAACGCAATGACTTTCCAATTATAGCAAAATATTTTTTTTAATGAGGTTCTCTACATTGTGAAATCATCACAAACAGAAAAAAACAATGTAGATCTCTGTTATTTACAGGACAATGATAAACATGAGCAGCCCACTTCATGAAACTGAAAACTGGAAGCAGACAGAGCTGCACTAGCAAAACAAATATAATAACTAAACCAATGAAACAGTAAGGTCTGGAGAGTTAGATGGTGAAATAAGTATGTCCACTACAAAGTGTAACTTGCTGAAGCCACCAGACAGAGGTAGGTAGGTAGGTAGGTAGGTAGGTGATTTGATCTGATCCTCTCAAGCTGATCACCCAGATTAAATAATGGAAAAAAGCATAATGTCGGGGAGACAGCAGACGCCAAGAAGTGGTGGAACGTGCTGCGGCACACGACTGTTTCTGGGCATAGTGAGAGAGATACTGACGTTAATGGGGAAGGCCAGTGTGACAGGGTGAGCTGTCCTGTCACAGGGCCTACTGTGGTGGATGCAGTTCCTGCCTGCCTGCCTGCCTGCCTGCCTGCCTAGTGTCACGTAGCCAGACGCTTGGTGACTTGGAAAAGGACTGTTGTGAGGGAGGAGGATGGCGCGGTGGCCACGCTGCTGCTGGCTGCTGCTGCTGACAGTGAGGGCTTTTGTTTGACCAGGCGTCTTCACATCCTGGTGTCACTCCTGAGTCACTTTCACTCCCGCTATTTATATATCCTGGCTAAGATTGAATGCAGTTCCAGGATCTTCTTTTCAGGGGTTCCTTTCTCTTTCTTCCAACTTGTGTACAACTAGGTGTGTGAGTGCATAAACCACACATGCACATACATCCACATTCACACACACACACACACACACACACACATCTCCAGAGCATAACACAGTATTTTCCAACCCCCCACACCCCCATACCTGCTCTTTTCACTTATGTTTCTGTTTCCAAACATTTTAATTAAGCTGCTGACACATGCAGGAAAATGGCTCTTTGCTGAAGTCCAGCAGAAAATGGTGTCACAATAGCTAGGCCAGTTACACAAGGCTTGCGGGCAGTTCTGGCAGGTCAGTGCCTATTAGCACTGTAAACAGAGCTAGTTGCCCACTAGAAATAGACAGGCACCCTGTGCATCGTCAGGTAGGCAGCAGTTCCAGAAAAAAACCCTGTAAAGGTCACTCAGAGGTCTGCCACCAATTGAACCAAATCTCTCTGCCTCTATTGCTAAAGTGCCACCCCCCCCCCCTTCTCTCTCTCTCTCTCTCTCAACTAAAGTGCTGATGACCTATTCTGTGTTGTGGTTGCTGGTATGCCAGGCTGAGGCAGGCAGGCAGGCAGGCAGGCAGGGGTCAGACCAGCAGATACACCATGCTAGTAGAAGACAGTGAACAACATTCTCTGAACCATAACATGCAAAATACACCTGTGAAATAAGTTTACAACCCCCCCCACCCACACAAGGGAGAAGGAGAAGGGGGCTTCATTGCTGTCATACCACTCTGTCTGAAAAGAGTATGGAGTTAAGGTCAAAGGAACACGAGCATTACGTCATTGACATATAGTTTTCCTCTTTCTTTATTACCTTGGTCCTAAGTCTAATTAATATTTCATGAGTATCCCCACTCCTTTTGTCACGTCATCAATTTGTCTCTCCTCCAAAATCATTCCTTGCATACTACTGGAGGCATTTTAAATGTCAGTGCACCTCACTGAAATGTGAGCCAAATGTCGATCAGTGTGTTTACTTTTCTCCAAACCAAGCTGTTGTCCCTTTCCTTTTCAGCTGTTGGTCAGTGTGCACAAGTGTGTGTGTGGTGTGTGTGTGTGTGTGTGTGTGTGTGTGTGTGTGTGTGTGTGTGTGTGTGTGTGCACATGCCTCTGTGTGTGTGTGGTGTGTGTGTGTGTGTGTGTTGTGTGTGTGTGTGTGTGTGTGTGTGTGTATGTGTGTGTGCACATGCCTGTGTGTGTGCACATGCCTGTGTGTGTGCACATGCCTGTGTGTGTGCACATGCCTGTGTGTGTGTGTGTGTGTGTGTGTGTGTGTGTGTGTGTGTGTGTGTGTGTGTGTGTGCATGTGTGTAAAAGCTACACACACCACACCACAAAAAGTATTCTTTTTCACTCTATTTAATCAAAAACAATATCCTGCTGACCATGTATCCTCAAAAGTGTTTCCCCCTACAAATTCTGGTTAAGTCCAATATCTGAAAAGACTCATGAAATGTGTGTGGGCATAAACCCCCAAATCCACGAATAAGTTAATGTGTACATAACTGAACATGTTCTTCAATACATAATTGCTAAATACAGTTTGCTGCTGAAACTTAAGTGATGGTCAAGTCAACATCATTATGAGTATTATCCTTATTATTACAATGAGACTGAGTGATGATTCTGATCATAATGCCTGGTCCTGTGTCACAAGCCAACAAGGCTGGTTTAGTCGTGTACTAAACAGAAGCTTTTGTTTCAGAAACACACACACACACACACCCCACATCGATCAGCTCTTGAGGCTTGGCAGAGTGCCAACTAGTAGGTCACCATGGGGGAGAGGGGGATAAGGGTGGGGGTAGGGGTGGGGAGCTGAGGCAATGGAGGTGTGGCAGCTTTCTGCTTTCTCATTGGTCAGCTCCCTGATTTCGTCAGACACACCCAAGCATGTGACATAGGAAGTCACGTGGCCTGCGCTATCAGCAAGAAGAAAGGGGGGGGGGGGGGGGGGGGGGGGAGGAGTTGGGGGAGGCTGTTGAAGGGTAATGGGGTGGTTTGCCCTCGCCAGAGGGCACAGAAAAGAATAAAGTCGACACTACGCACTTAACTACCCCCCCCCCCCCCCCCCCCCACCCTTTACATTTTCATAAAAAAAGAAGGGGGTTAGGGTCAGTGTGGATTGACTGACTCTGATTTTCTCCATATAATTATAGGAGGTATTTCTGTCATTTTATCAAGCCCATCTGCTGATGTGGCTTGCCCACTATGTTATGCAGCAGATGAGGAATAATACTGTTAGACAGTTTGCTTCAATACAGAAATGCTACCCCCAAGTTTACAAACTCCAAGGACACTGTCTTTCTTAATGCTCTACATGAAAACACTGTACCTACACGGTTTGCCCTTGTTGGTAGACAAGGTCTACACAATCAATCATACAAGTCTGTCTTTTCCTCAGCCTAGTAGAACAACAAACAGTAAGGGCCTGGCTTCTCTTTTCGGTATGCTGAGGTTACTTCTGACAAGGGTTTGGTCTACTGTTCTCCTTCTGGTTACTTTTCCCCCTTTGCTTATGTCAACGAAACGGTTCCCCCCTCTCTCTCTCTCTCTCTCTCCTCACTTGCTCTTTCATGATCTAGTGCTTTTGAAAGTTGTCACAAAGTTAACAGGAATGGATGATGCAATTATTCACACTGTGTTACACATTCTCAACCCACCCACTGTTTCTTTCTTTTTTTTTTTGTTGGGGGGGGGGGGGGGGGGGATGCTCTGCAAGTTCTATGATATAAATATACATGAGACATAATTGTCATATCACACACACACAATTCAACATGGAGTTAAGACTGATTAAAAAAAAAAAATAACGGTCCACACACACTATCTAATTATTCAGAGCTGAAATACCCCAGAGTCGTTTTTTCTAAACACAAATACACACACACAATCAAATTATACAGAGCTGAAATACCCCAGAGTTGTTTTTCTAACACACACACACAGCTCGCACGCACACACACCAACCACACACACACACAACACACACACACACACACCACACACACAGAGCTCGCACGCAGGCATGCCCGCCCGCGAGAAAAACAGACGAGGTACAAAAACCCACACCAGAGACTTCAATTGAAACTCAGGTAGCTATGAAGTCTTTGGGGGGATGGGGGGGGGGGGGGAGAGTGTTAATCTGTGCTCCAAAGCGAAACACACAACAACCATAACAACAAAAACATTCATCACAACAAAAACAACATACTGTGGATCCCTTATCTTTAAACTGGCTACACCCTTTCTAACTTGGGGGGGGGGGGGGGGGGGGGGGGGGGGGGGGGGGGGGGGGGGGGGGAACAGGGGAGGGGGGGAGGGGAGGTGCTTTTAATTTTAGTTTCTCCCTAGTAAAATCTAGCGTTAAAAAATGCCGTTCAAAACATTTCAGCAGAAGCCCATGTAATACAAGAAGGGCTCAACATTTTCAGCACACCTTTATTCACACATGATAGCATACTTTTTTCCCCAAGTCAACCTCACAGGCTTTTTGTTTTCTTTAAGATATATATGATTTTTTTTTTTAAAGTATGATTTTACACCTTACTTCTGGTGTTACTTCACATGGTAAATCTTAAGCTGGTGTACACACCAACCCCCCCCCCCCCACAAAAAACCCAACACTAGATGATTAAAAAAAGAAATAGAGAATAAAAAGGTTTCTCTCTCTCTCTCTCTCACATAGACAGGCAGCTCCCCTTTTCTCCCCTGGCTCTCCATGCCCCAAATGTGGGGGACAGGGGTGGGGCAGGGTGCAGACAGGCAATGGATGTAAATATTATGTATTATATATATATGTATCATAAGTACTGGTATGGTACTGGGCAGTGCTACACTGGACAGGTACAACCTTATAAGTGACAATGACGCGGTAAGTAAGCCCTCAGGCCTGGCGCCCTGCCATCTCCACCTTTTTTTTTTCTTTTTTGGGGTGGTCTACCTCCACCTGTACTGTACTTCTTCCCTTCAATGTCACCTTTGGACCCCTACCTACCTGCCTGCCTGTAACTACTGCTGTTTTACCTGCAGATACCACCTGCCTCACCCAGCAGGACTGATTCACGATTCTCTGTCTGGGGCAGGGGGGGAAGGGGGGTGGAGGGCACATGGTAGCCTCAGTGTGGGTGTTCCTGCACACGTGTGACGCAATAGGCGTGCTGATGTAAACATGTGACCAAGCTCTCTCTCCTCTGTGTGTGTGTGTGAATGTCATGAATGTGTGTGTGTGTGTGAAAGAGTAAAGAAAAATGCACAAGCAGTCATACATCCACTACATCAGAGTTGTCAGGAAGGAGACACACTGTCAACAATACACCACACAATGGAACCTCTATATCATGTTTGGCCATGGTGTTTTGGGAGAAATGACATGTTGTGTGACTTCAACCTCCACATCTGGAGCTGTATAGTCCACCTACACAGCACACACCTCCACAGCTGTGTTCAGCCTGTACCTGCGCCAGAACACTTTCTGCTACCTTGGTTATAGCAGAGAAAGTCCTTTCCCTTGCTTCTGTTAGCAACAGAACGTTGACCACTTACTGACTGCTTCTCAGGGATGTGGCAAATGTACATAACATATACAATTATTATCATGTAGGATATACACTGGTTGGGAAGATCAAAATCTGCGCTACAAAAACGATCACAGGGTACCTACTTCTCCCCTTTCTTTTTCTCGTTTTCTTTTCTTTATAATCACTGCATTTGCTTGTGATAAAATGAAAACAGACCATCAACCTGGTGCAGCCAAATGTACTGATGGTCATCACATCTACTTTGGGCAGTTGTTCTGAAGACATTTTTTTAAAAGTTTCAAACTATAATCAGGTAGAAGCAAGAAAACCTCTACATTAAGTACACACACATACCCTATTTTACCAGCAATGATTGTGTTATCTCCACTCACTGCACAAAGCGTCCTATTTTACCAGAAATTATTGTGTTACCTCTATTCTCTACACAAAGTATGCACCCTAATTTGCCAGCAATAACTGTGTTATCTCTGTTTGCAACATAAAGTACACATCCTTTTTTAACAGAAACGATTGTGTTATCTCTATTCACTACACAAAGTTATATCCTATTTTACCAGCAACGATTTTGTTATCTCCGTTCACTACACAAAGGATATCCTATTTTACCAGAAACGACTGTGTTACCTCTATTCACTATCAGTCCCCTTCTTGCCTCAGCTTTTCTTGTGAAACTGGTTCTCTTTTGACAGTATAGCCAGCAGTGGTTCTGCTCCACAACCATAAAAAGCCCTGGATGACAGCCTGAACAAATCCTGCCACTGCCTACCTATGATTCAATACTTTAATTGGTTGTGTGTGTAGGGGTGCGTTGAATGCAAGCGCTTTGATTTATTTTTGCACGATATACTTCTTCCTTTTTTGACATGTTTCTCCCAGGGGAGGTTTGACATTGATGAGCCTTCTCCATCTCTCTCTGTTTTGAGCTTCCTCCTTATTTATGCCCCTTTCTCTAAGATCATCTGCAATACAGGCAGCCCAGGTTTTGCTAGGTCTTCCCTTTGGTCTCTTTCCATCCACTACCAAGTTCATTGCTCTTTTCATGTGGTGGTCTGCTTTCTGTTGAACGTGCCCAAACCAGCGCAGTCTATTGCTACTAGCTACAGACTTCAGATCATCAACTTTGCACATTCTCCATAGTTCTTTATTCGTGATCCTGTCTTCCCGTTTGATCTTTGTCATGTAGCGTAGCATTCGGTTTTCACAGCTCTTCAACAAACGTTTGACGGTTTTTGTGAAAACCCACGTCTCCGAACCATACAGGAGAACAGGTCTGATGCAGGCCTTATATATCAGGCAGCGTCTCTCCAGTGGGATTTTCTGATTTCCGAGCAGACTTGCTAATTCTTTCCATTTCTTCCAAGCACTCGCAATCCTGGTTCTGACAGCTAACTCAGATTTTGCTTTGCAGCTCATCATCTCTCCCAGGTAGCAGAATTCGTCTACCACTTCTATCTTCCCTTGTTCGAATTCTAGCTCCTTCTTTCCTGCATCTTTCCTCTTTTTGCACGATATACCGCTATATAAATCCCATTTATTATTATTCCTATGGCGCTCTCTACTTTACCCTTCTGAACTTCCTGCTTTACTTTTCCTAGAACTGAAATGTTTGAACACCACCACCACCTTCTCTCTCTCTCTCTCACACTCACACACACACACACAGAAAGTCCAAGATGTCAAAGTTTTAAACTAAATATAGTACTTTTTTTTTTTAAAGAGCGACAAAATAGCCCTGGTATTACAATAGTCAGCAACTCCCTTGTGACATTGTTGCACTTTTCCCCAGGGTATGCATTCAAATGAATATCACCTAGGTTACGTTGCACTTTGCTTCACGTTCACATTCTTACAATCATGAACAAACACTTCACACAGTCTGTGTTATGGTCTAGCCAAGTGAATGTTGACACCAGTCAGATACGTCAAAAGGCTTTTTTTTCTCTCTCTTTTAGGGATTGGGTAGCTGCTTTTTTTTTTGGTGGAAGGGGAGACACATGGTCGACACATGTGCGAATAGATTTAAGCTTTGTCAGTGTGCCAAAACTGCTACTAAAGGCAATCTGTCATGACATTTGTCACAAGCTGTGACATAGGATGTTGACACATGCTTACTCCTTTTTGTTTGTTTAAGCTTTGGGGGAGGGGAGGGGGGTATTTTGTTGTGCTTTTTTCTTCTTCAAGTCACTATCGACAGGAACAAAATAATAAAACGTTTGGTTTTTGTTGTTTGTTTGTTGTTGTTTTTGGGGGGAGGCTGTTAGGAAATGCCAGTCCCACTGTGACAACAGCCAAACATACAGAAATGACAGTCCCACTGTCCCAACAGCCAAGTCCCACTGTGTCCCATTATGCCAGTAGATGCCTACATGTTTATGTGCGTGAGCTGAGGACCTCGCGGCCTAGGAGGTGAGCTACAGCAGAAGGTGGTTGTACTGAGTGTAACACCAGGTGTGACACAGCTACAGACAGCTGGCTCTGTGTAGTGTAGGTGGACAGCTCTGTGTAGTGTAGGTAGACAGCTCTGTGTAGTGTAGGTGGACAGCTCTGTGTAGTGTAGATAGACAGCTCTGTGTAGTGTAGGTGGACAGCTCTGTGTAGTGTAGGTGGACAGCTCTGTGTAGTGTAGGTGGACAGCTCTGTGTAGTGTAGGTGGACAGCTCTGTGTAGTGTAGGTGGACAGCTCTGTGTAGTGTAGGTAGACAGCTCTGTGTAGTGTAGGTGGACAGCTCTGTGTAGTGTAGGTGGACAGCTCTGTGTAGTGTAGGTGGACAGCTCTGTGTAGTGTAGGTAGACAGCTCTGTGTAGTGTAGGTAGACAGCTAAGGACAGCTCTGTGTAGTGTAGGTGGACAGCTAAGGACAGCTCTGTGTGGTGTAGGTGGACAACTAAAGACAGCTCTGTGTAGTGTAGGTGGAAGCTAAGGACAGCTCTGTGTGGTGTAGGTGGACAGCTAAGGACAGCTCTGTGTGGTGTAGGTGGACAGCTAAGGACAGCTCTGTGTAGTGTAGGTGGACAGCTAAAGGACAGCTCTGTGTAGTGTAGGTGGACAGCTAAGGACAGCTCTGTGTGGTGTAGGTGGACAGCTAAGGACAGCTCTGTGTAGTGTAGGTGAACAGCTAAGGACAGCTCTGTGTAGTGTAGGTGGACAGCTAAGGACAGCTCTGTGTAGTGCAGGTGGACAGCTAAGGACAGCTCTGTGTAGTGCAGGTGGACAGCAAAGGACAGCTCTGTGTAGTGCAGGTGGACAGCTAAGGACAGCTCTGTGTAGTGTAGGTGGACAGCTAAGGACAGCTCTGTGTAGTGCAGGTGGACAGCTAAGGACAGCTCTGTGTAGTGTAGGTGGACAGCTAAGGACAGCTGTGTAGTGTAGGTGGACAGCTCTGTGTAGTGCAGGTGGACAGCTAAGGACAGCTCTGTGTAGTGCAGGTGGACAGCTAAGGACAGCTCTGTGTAGTGTAGGTGGACAGCTCTGGGTAGTGCAGGTGGACAGCTAAGGACAGCTCTGGGTAGTGCAGGTGGACAGCTAAGGACAGCTCTGTGTAGTGCAGGTGGACAGCTAAGGACAGCTGTGTAGTGTAGGTGGACAGCTCTGTGTGGTGTAGGTGGACAGCTAAGGACAGCTCTGTGTAGTGTAGGTGGACAGCTAAGGACAGCTCTGTGTAGTGTAGGTGGACAGCTAAGGACAGCTCTGTGTAGTGTAGGTGGACAGCTAAGGACAGCTCTGTGTAGTGTAGGTGGACAGCTAAGGACAGCTCTGTGTAGTGTAGGTGGACAGCTAAGGACAGCTCTGTGTAGTGTAGGTGGACAGCTACAGCTGGCGTGCTCTGCTGAGGGAGGTAAGAGAGCACAATAATGAGGACGGAGGGAGATAAGAGAGCACAGTATGGAGGACGAGCTACAGACATATTTTTTCCTTCCTCAGCTAGAGCTATGAGGTTCACCAATGGTAAGCTTTTGCGTATGTGACTGTTATTGCCCACCACAAAGGTAGCCGCATTCCGACTTCGGGGATGGTTTTTATACACAACACCAGTGTGCATGCGTGTTAAAAAATTTTCCATCTGTTCCCACCGGCCTCCTCTTCCCAACGAAGTGGAACGGGTTCTATTGTGTGCGTGAGATAATCTGCGTGCATTCGATTCGTGCACGGGACCTCGGTTTAAAGTCTCGTCCGAAGGACTTTTGGGGGAGTGGAGTTGGCGCTTATGTTAACTCCGGGGGCGAAAAAAATCCCTGTGACGGCGTCTTGGTGGTAGCTCAAACCTGGGATCGATCCCAGGCTGTCAATCATTCGCGCAACACTCCAACCACCAGCCTACCCCTCCCCCCCCACCCCTCCCCCTAGATCTGATTGTAATGAGCCAGTACTCAGCTGACAACAGACGTGCATGGCCAACGGACTAACCTCCCCACAGGCAGAATATCAATAAGCAAGATGGTGAATAAGTGTACACTGTTTCATGTTACTGTACAATACAATAACTAGCCTTGATAAAACCAAAATAAACCAAAAACAACACGAACATTTGTATGCCACACATTCCGGAAAATACTGATTACCTGTCTCAAAAACAAAGCAAAAAACAAAACAACACCACTGTATGTAAGAGGGAAAAAAGAGAAAAAATCTGATAAGTGCTTCTTGTCTTTCAGCAATACATCTGGCAATGGACTGTACTGATTGGAATCAACCATATGTCACTCGCTGCCATAAGAATAGAAAAGAGGCGGTGGGGGGGGGGGGGGGGGGGGGGTGGCTGCCATGGCAGCTGACATATTGTTATACAGAATCGTTTATATGTCCATTCCAGAAACAAGCAAGCAGCGTCCTTCAATGTTGGAAAGAAAGTGGCATGAGACTGCAAAACAGACAGTGCCAGTGCCTTCAGTTCACGTGAACAATGGCTCCATGTGTTCACCACATGCTGGGCGCTGACCTACAAAAGCAAACACTGGCAGTTGCTGCAGACTGTCCACCACATGCTGACCATCTCTCTCTCTCTCTCTCTCTCTCTCTCTCTCTCCTCTCTCATCATCCTCTCTCATCTCTCATCCTCACACACACACACACACCCCGGCAACAATGCCTCTTGTATTGCTGTCACCTACCAATGTGTCGTGGTCTGTGCTCTTGAAATGTTTATGCTGACCCTGACCCAGTTTGTAGTGTTGGCGGCGGGGACGGGGAGGGAGGGGCACTGCCCCGCTCACACTCCCCCCTCCTCCAGCAGACCGAAGCATCTCCGCTGCTGTGACTGAACTGACAGCCATGTTCACCTGATATGATATAAAGTCTGTGGAGCTCTGAATATGCTGCTGACCCGAGTCCGTAATTACGGTGACCTCTCTTCCTTTGTAGTCACGCTCTGCGACGATCACTAAACATCAACACAACTTGTTCCAAAAACTAGGTCTACCTCGAAGTGGCGGTTATAAACCACAGTACTTTGGAGAAGGGAAAGTCACAGGTCTGCCCCAAACCACTGATTGCAACACACCTTTGCTTCAAATCTGTTCTTACAGAATGATCGCCGTAATGCACCTCTCTTTCCTTTTGTTGTTAACGCTCTCACCAGCGATGACAAGAAAGCCTGTTCCAACAGATATCAGTCTATGTGATCACAGCGCAGACTGTTCCCAATCTGTTTGGTTACTACAAGGCACTCACTCTGCGGAATGATCACAAAAAAGGATGTTAGTATTATGGCATTGTTAGTAGTGCACTTGGAGAAACATCCTGTTTTCAGTCCCACCACCGAGGCCAGGCCAGGCTAGTGAGCAGACTGTGGGGCAGCAGCCAGTGACGTGGTGTGGTGCACCGAGGGCTACACTGACCTCGCCTCAACCGACAGTCCAGATAACACTCCTTTTTCTGTCCCCCGACAAACAGGATTTCCATGCAGAACTGCTGAACGTTCATACCACACAACAGGACTTTCTGAAAAGCCGGCTGCCTTTCCCCCTTCAACAGGATTCTTTGCCCTCAACAGGATTTTCTTCCCAATCACAGCATACATACAGCTTCCTACACGGACTGAAGAGAGAAGAGTGGCGCTCGCTATGTACACACACACACACAGAGAAATATATAGGTCTATATATACATATAGTTCAGAAGCCAGTGAAAACGACAGGAGGGGTTATCAGCGTGTTTTATGAAAGAGTTCAGTGGAGCGTGAGGGAGCCCCCAAAACGACCTTTTCCATGGCGGTGTCAGTTCAGTGGCGGTGTATGCGGTGACCAGTCAGGCGTGTCTCCTATGCCCTTTACAGACACATGGGGGGGGGGGGGGGGGGCTGTGGGGAGGGGGCCGGGACGAACACGGGGGGGGGGGGGGAAGAGGTGGGGGGGGGGGGGGGGGGGGGGGGGGGGGGGGGGGGGGGGGGGGGGGGGGGGGGGGGGGGGGGGGGGGGGAGTTACGTCTCAGCAATTTTAGTTTTATAAGGAGGATGCCACTGCATGCAGCACATCCCGTAATTATACGGCAGGCCACAAATGCCCAGAACTCCACTCAGCAGATGCTTCACTAACTACAAAAGCCCATGCGCTGGTAGGGCTTTCGGTGCATGGTGAGTAGCTTCACATTTCCACACCCTCTACACACTGATTTAATAATTATTGTGTAATTGATTCTGCCTACAAGTTTCCATGGCAGGAGGGCAGTGGTAGGTCTGTACATAAAAGAGGGAGGGAGTGTCGTAAAAATCCCCAACCCTTTCTCCACAAGACACTGTCACATCTTTATAATTATCTGAATTTGGCACCTGCTACTGGTAACTTTGGGGCTATGAGGATACACTACACAAGGTCTACTCAGCTGTCTTAGCCCATCAACGCAGCCACAGAAAACACCCAAATGAACCACGGCGCTGACATCCATACATACTTTAATACAGGAATCTTTCTTTCAAAAAAACAAACTCTGATACAGCTGACGCTAGGCGAACCCCTCCACAGCACTACCTCACCAGACTGCAAGGGCTCTCAGGACGAAATGACGATAGGGCTGATGATAACGGCGAGAACACAAACCCGCCCTGTACTGCCCGCCTCAGCAGACTGACAGAAACAGCACCAGAGCAGTCCGACATCCCCCACACTACACTGCCAAGGACGTACCTCAAGGACGACCTTTCTCACACACAGACAGACAGGCAGACAGACAGACAGACAGAGAAGGGGTAGTGTGGGTGAACAACGGACGACGACAGATGACAAGACTACAGCAAGGTGTACCGCCACTGGTAACCCCACAACCCCCACACCCTTCCCAACAAAAAGAAAATAAAAAGTCTACACTCAGTGGAGACACCCCCCACCCCCCAAAAAAGGATGGAGGGACAGGAAGAGCGAAGCTACCTGCAGGAGTACTAGCCGCCAGATCCTAGGCCCCCATTCCCCTCAGCTCCCCCTCCAAAGGGAGGCAGAGAGAAAGGGGCGGGGTTACACAGATCGATACCTGCGGCACCAATCGGCCTGATACAAGTCAGACACGCTGCTGCTGCTTTTGCTGCTGCTTCTGATACTGCTGTGGAAGCCACGCAACATCACTACACACACTCCTACTCCAGCTGTGATCTGTATACTACAGCAGCAGCAAGGTTGAGTTATGTCACAGAGACCCCACATGTCGGATTACTTTGGGAGCGTGTGTGCGTGCGTATGTGTATGTGTGTGTGTGCAGAAGGGGTGGGGGAGGGCTACTGCATAGTCTGTGGATGGAACCGGCTTGCTATTAATGTCCAAACTGGTTGGAGGTGTGTGGGGGGGAGGGGGGAAGGGGGCGAGAGAGGGTCAGTAATGTTGACTTACACATTTAATGTCAAGCCAGGGCTGACCCTCTGTTCAATGAATATGACTGTACATGAACAGAAGACACTCAGACATACAGACAGACAGAAAGATAGAGACATAGAGACAGACAGTGAGATACAGAAAAAAAGGATGGTCCCAAAGAAAGGACCACAACAGACCACTTGAGCCAGAAGAAAGAAGGGAGGGGCAGATGATAAACAGAAGGGACAGATCTAACGTGAGACTGGAGCCGCTTCGTCACAATGTCAACATAGTTCGTTTCACCGCTTCTGAACCCTACCTTTGTTAGACCTTTGATAGAAACAGCCATTGTGGCTGCCATACATACATTGCCGACATGTTTCAATGCTTACGAGGTGGAAAAGGAGCACAGTGACTGTGATGAGTGGTAACCGAACTATTTTACCAGCACCCCATCCCCTAACACATCAGTTTTCTAAGAAAGCAGTAAGGGGTTTCCACCGCAGAACAATTGCTGTGCATGCCGCACATGTGATCACTGTCACCAGGGGCACTGACATATACATTATACAGTGCTGAAGGTTGCACAACCCAGCAATGCATGCATGCCTATACCACCACCAACCTGAAAGCTGTCTTCAGGCAGACGTCTACCTTTCTTCCAAAGCAATCACTGTAGAGAAGAAAAAGAAAGAGAAAAAAAATCATCTATCACCCCTGCCTTCTATGACGTCTGTCGTTCTCTTTCATTTTTCTTTGTGTGTATTTAAAGAAATGTTCCATACCAGTGCGCCTATGCAGTCGCGTAAGTACCTGAAGAGAGAGAGAGAGAGAGAGAGAGAGAGAGAGAGAGATGTGTGTGTGGTGTGGTGTGTGTGTGTGTGTGTGTGTGTGTGTGTGTGTGTGTGTGTGTGTGTGTGTGTGTGTGTGTGTGTGTTTGAGTGTATGTGTTTGTGTGAGGGAGGGAGAGGGAGAGACAGAGAGAGAACATTACAACATTCACCACGTTTTAGAGTCTTCATTAACTGGTAACCTAAGCAACAGCAATTATCTATCAGTGAACAGAAAGAAAACCTGATCGCTATTCGATATCCCATCTTCCTCTTCTACAGAATTGGCATCATTACTACTCCCTCATTCCCGAGAAACAGGCAGACCTTTCCCAATGGTTTGTTTAACAAACAACACAATTGACCACAAAAGGACTGGCAGAGAGGAAGACATAGGAATGGTCTGTCTTTGAATCACATGAACATGACAACAACAATATTTCAGCTAAGGAAATCAATGGTATTGCAATGACTTGAGATTTCGTCCCTGGAGTAACCAAAACATCGATTAACAAAATACAGGCTATGACTGGTTGTTGGCTCTAAGTGGTAAGAATCTCCATAGTCTGTAAGATAAGGAAGAGGCGGCGGAGGAGGAGGAGGAGAAGGAAGAAGAAGAAGAAGAATCACCATGTCAACCACCAATACAACATACAAAATGAAATGTAAATTAATAATAAATGACATACAGCGCAAATCTTGTAAGTCCTCCTCACAGCAGATGTACACATTAACCTCTGAATCATTCTTCGCCCTGCAATGACAAAACTACTCCAGAAAAAAACCTACTCCAGAACAAAAAAACTACTCCAGAAAAAAAAAACTACTCCAGAAAATGCCAGCCAGACATACTAATATTATGTCCAATGGATATTGTCTACATCATTCGCTGCCCCATTATCTGATTATGATAAAAACCAGCACAGAGGATATGAGGACAGACCCAATACTTATGTACCTTTAAAAAATGTTTTTCCTTTTGTCAAAGCAAGCAACAGTACTGTAGGTCACAATGACCGTCAATCTAGGCAACAGCTGACAGAGGCATCAGCAGACAAGGAGAGGAGGAGCAAGAGAGAAGAAAGAAGACAACTCACTCTACGGCCAAAAAGGCGTTTGGTGAAGAAAGGGGTCCCCTTGCCAATCTGCAGGCGGAGGAGCCAGCAGAGAGTGTCCAAGAGCCAGTCCACCAGGGACTGCAGCATCATCCACGCCGCCTTCAGCATCCTCCTCGTCTGTCCTCTGCCGCTCTCTGTCTTCTTCTGCCTCTCTCTGTGATTTCAACCTCTCACTGTCGATGTCTGGTCGGTCTCCCGGGCCACGCCCTGAAGCAGTCTTGTGTCTCTCTCTTCTCACAACACGTCGGGAAGAAAGGAGGGAAAGCGGTTTTCAACAATCGATACAGCAGCTATGCTGATCTCTGATGCAGTTCTCCCGCTGTTGTGTGTGTGTGTGCCGCGCCGTCAGCGAAACTCGGCAGCTGGTGTGTGTGTGTGTGTGTGTGTGTGTGTTGTAAGGAGATTGGGAGCTGGCCAAAAACACTGTCACCAGAGGAGAAAATAACAAAGGAGGCGAATCTCCGTTGACGTTTGTTTGCTCCAACGTCTTGTTCCACAGCACCGACAAAATGAAGCGTTGTCAAGCAAGCGCAACACCTGCACGTCTCTCCTCTCGACTTGATTTCAGTGGCAGTGAATGAAGCCCCGACTGATCGTGACGACACACTCCCCACTACCCCGTTGTCAATGGAGGGGTGGGAGGGAAAGTTCTAACTGGAAGTACTGGAGCGGAAAGGGCGGTGAGCTGAGGTCACAGACCCAGGCCGTCTTCACAGTATGTGCCCCTGTGTCCCCTGGTTTGTATAATATATATAATACACAGTGGACCGTGACCTTGAGGGGCCGTTGGATAAGCCACCTTGAGCAAGCCACAGGTAGGGGTGGTCACTTCAAGTTGCAAACTCTGAATACCAGTCCCACAGCTCTGGTCAGGCTTGCAGCGAATGCCTGCCCTTGTCGTCCTGTCCTTTATATACCCCTCTCTCATGTGACCACTGGGATTATGCTGCCAGCTCTGCCCCTCACCCCCCCCCCCCCCCCCACCCCTCCCTCCCTCCCCGCCACCTTCTTGTCTTAAACCTCTAATGCCAGACCACCCCCCCCCCCCCCCCCCCCCCCCCTTTGTTTCTACTGTTGTGGCGAGTCATGTTTCATGTGGAACAGCCAGCCACAACCCGGACTTTTGTGTGCACACCCCCCCCTGATCACTGTTATTGCCAACTGCTGAACTG